>JBBPBX010039709.1:0-10702 GCA_038048925.1 Garcialebias charrua
TGTAAACAAAAATTGATTTTAGGGCTTTTAGAATCGATTCTTAGTCGCCAGGACTACAAAAATCGATTTTTTAAATCGATTTTTTTCCTGCACCCCTAGTAACTTCACTCTCCATGGTGTTCAGTTTCTGTTTGTGGTGTGTCCTCCTCAGAGGTGTGTTAACGGATCTGTTGCAACTACAAAAAAAAAGAAAAAAAAAAAGAAGCATAGACAGATCTAAAAATGTTTTCCTCCATTTCAGATTTTGGTATCTCCATTCCTGTTGGTCACATTGACTTCTTCCTGAATGGTGGGAAAGACCAGAATGGATGTTCCCATTCCAGATTTTCCTCAAGTAAGTTTTAAGAAAATGCAGAAAGAAGAAAATTCTTATAATATCTACCCCTTGTTTAAAGAAATATAAAATAAACAAACAACAACTCAGGTTTGAACAATCTCCAAAGTGAAAACAAAAAACATCAGGCATTCTTCACATAGTATCATGTTTTCCTAACAATTTAAACTTAATCCTCTTTTGAAACATATAAATTGTTTTAGAACTTCCGGTAAGATGGCACCCATGTACATGGCTTGCAATCCACCTCTGCTGACGGTGCTCGGATTCTTTGTGTTTTGTTCGTTTTTTATCTGGGACATAAACGCGCTACTGGTGTCTGATCGACAGCAACTCCTGGGTCTTCATTTTTCTGCCACTTATGTTGCTTATTTGGGCCAGTATGAGCATACCTCTGGAACCCCCCCTTTTCCCCCGATGCTGGTGGACCTGCCTGTTTACCTTCGCTGTGCTACTCACCAAAGCTGGGCACCGCTAATTAAAAAATTAGTTCCACAATTTCTAAAACGCTTATTAATTTTTTTAGGTCCACAATTTCAAATGCACAAAGGCCTTATCAAAATTAGGGGAAGCTAATCTAATCCGCTATTTATATTCAACAATTTGTAGCCAGCAACGTTTTGCAATATCTGCACCACACTGCCAACTACAGGCGTATAAACTAATATACACCTCACCTTGCCCTACTTTTTAACAGCGATTCGCTCCGGGTGTCATCTATTAAAATACAACTTTCACTCAGGGTCCAAAATTTTAAAAGTTGTTTAATGTGTGGAATGCTTTTCGACTGCTTCTTTGTCCTTTTTTTGTTTGTTTATTGTAGATTTTTCATTAAAAATGCATCGATAAACTTATTTTTAACTGTTTTCTGGAAAACTGAAGTGCCCTGCAATGCATTATGGGTATACAGATGACGAAGGTGCTATACAAATAAAGTTTATTGTTTATTATTTAATGATTTATTTTTAAGCCACAAAATGAAAAAGCTGTGAATTTGTGCTTGTTAATTTCTGTGCACATGTCATGTGCATGCATGAAAACCTTGATTTTCTTTGGAAAGAAATAAAGAAGAAATAAAAAAACATTTCCAGACACTATTTTACTGTATTACTGAAAAAACACATCTACTCAAAAATTGTGGTGGCCATGAGTAAATAAACACAATGTGATTAAACAAATATATAAAAATATAAAAAGTATATACACAACAAAATGCCTATAAAACATAAGCTGGTGAAAATTCTCAGTCGTCCAGGACATGATAAAATCAAAAAAGGCGTTCAATACAAGATCAACTGGACTTTATTTGTTGCAGAAAACGTTCAGAATGGCAGCTGTGAGACTGAAGTTTTATGCGTTTTATTAGTATAAAACTTCTTCTCAGTCTTACAGCTGCCATTCTGGATTGAAAAAGCCTTTTGGATAAAGGGTGAAACGTTTTCTGCAACAAATAAAGTCCAGTTGATCTTGTATTGAACGCCTTTTTTGATTATAAAACATGAGAAATAGAAAAAAAATGTTTTTAGTCACTTAGTGTAACAGTTTTATTCCCTGCCCTTCCTCAACTTCAGGCTACTCTGACTGTTCTTCTGTGCTCATCTCCAGCTGCACTGGAGGGGATGGGTGTGTTATATTTGGTGAACAGATCGATGAGTACCTGCTCACCCAAAAAGGCAGCATCGGTCAACACCACGTTTAAATCTCAAATACACGGGTGTGTCGCCACGGCATTTATACATGATGAAAGTAACCCAAATACATAAAACTAACGACTCGCCGTCGAATGGTCGACACAAAACGCACAATAAAATCCTTCGGCCACGTTAATTTGGCTTGAAACAGCTGGGTTTTCTAAGGATTTCCATTAGTAACCCACAACCAACCGGCAGACAGTTAGCGTCTATAGGTACTCAACAGATTTAATGAAAAGTAATAAAAATACATGAAAATAACGACTCACCGTCGCGTGGTATACACAGAACACAAAATAGAATCCCCCGGCCGCGTTAATTTGGCTTGAAACAGCTGGGTATTCTAAGGATTTGTCCAAGTACCCAGCACAAACAGCTAGCCACGGAATTAGCCTCTGAGTTCACCTCTAACCCGGAAGCTGTCGAGATGGAATAGTCCATTTTTAGTAGGGGGATAATGAAATCAACCGTTTTTTAAATTGCTTATTTAATGATTGTTTTCATCGTAACTATAATTATTTTTATGTTAAATGTAGATTAACAAGCAGGATCAATGTTAGGAATTAGGTGACTGGCCGGGGCGCGGCGGGGCCGGGGCCTCATGCTGATGGGATCCCCAGGCATTTACCTACATGGTAGATCCCCCCCTCTGCTCCCTCCCCCCTCCAACCCTCCCTCACCCTCACACCCTCCTCCTCTCTGCTGTTTACGGTAGGGAAAAAGGTAAAACAAGCAGCATTATGAGCTTGTAAATAAGTTTATTGGTTTTTACTGATAGATAATTAGTTATTAGCGGTACTGCATTTTAAATAAAAATAGCAGAAATCCGCTTATGAATTATAAAAGTTAGTCAATTCACAAAAACGCTGACAAAAAGTTTAGGTCCACTGTAAGCGGAATAGCGATTTAGCGCTCCCCTAGCGGTCTGTGCCCACCTTTGCTACTCACCTGCCTGCCCGGAGATATCACTCCAAACAATGGGGAAAACGTGCTGGCCGGCTGGTGAAGCTGAAAGCCCTGCATGCTGCATCTTCCTCTCCCCCTGATGGCCAGTATTTCCATCGTCAGCTTCCCACGTGCCCGGAGCCAGTAAACAACGGGAGTTGTCGGCCGGTGCAGCTCATTGCTCATCCCGGAGGAGTTGTTACTGAAAATCTGCAGTTGCTGGTGCACGCTCACTCCACCGCTGCTCGAACCACCTTGGATAACATTGGGATGTGTGTGGTCAACGCAAGATCTGTTACCAACAAAACTTTCATCCTGAGAGATTACTTCCATGAGCACAATTTGGACTTTTTCTTCATCACAAAGACTTGGATGTCGCCAGGTGAGTCCAGCGCCTTTACGGAATCATTACCACTGAACTGTCTGTATTTTTAACAACCCGTGGCCATCAGTTGGTGGTGGTGGTGTAGTATTAACAATATTCAAATCATCTTTTGACTATAAACAACTGCCCATCCCGGTTTCCTGCTCCAGTTTTGAGCTGACTGTCTTTGAACTCGGCCATTCACCTGCGACTTTATGCACACTCGTCTACCAACCATCTCGATCTAAGGATTTCATCAAAGATTGATCTGATTTCTTGGCTGAAATCACATCAAAATATGATTGAGTAGTCATTATCGGTTTTTTTAATTTGCATGTGTGCTTTCATGAGAAGCCCATGGTTAGAGACTTTTTAGATTTACTGGACTCATTTAATCTTCTTGTTCTTGGTCTTGTTCATGACTGAGGGAAAACTGGAGCGTGAGATCGATAGGCGCAGCGTCCGCAGTGAAGCGGGCGCTGTACAAGTCTGTCATGGTGAAGAGAGAGCTGAGTCAAAAGGCAAAGCTCTCAATTTACCTATCGATCTACGTTCCCACCCTCATCTATGGTCATGAGCTTTGGGTTGTGACCGAAAGAACGAGATCGCGGATACAAGCGGCTGAAATGAGTTTTCTCTGCAGGGTGTCTGGACTATCCCTTAGAGATAGGGTGAGAAGCTTGTCATCCGGGAGGGACTCAGAGTAGAGCCGCTGCTTCTCCACATCGAGAGGAGCCAGTGGTTCGGGCATCTGGTTAGGATGCCTCCTGGACGCCTCCCTGGTGAGGTGTTCCGGGCACGTCCCACCGGGAGGAGACCCAGAGGAAGACCCAGGGACATGCTGGAGGGACTATGTTTCTCGGCTGGCCTGGTAACGCCTTGGGATTCCCCCGGAGGAGCTGCCCCAAGTGGCTGGGGAGAGGGAAGTTTGGGCCTCCTTACTTAGGCTGCTACCCCCTCAATCCGACCCCAGATAAGTGGAAGACAATGGATGGATGGATGGATGGCATTTAATCTAAATCAGCATGTAAACGGTCCCACCCAGGAGCACGGACATACACTGGACCTTGTTTTATCTCGTGATAATAATAATAATAATAATAATAATAATAATCATTTTATTTAAAAGCGCCTTTCAGGACACCCAAGGACACTTAACAAACCAATACAGTGTAATACAGATCAAACAATATCAGTGACAAATTGAAATATAAAATACATAAAGATTATAAAATGGAAGATAATAAAAATACATTTAGTAAAGTTAGTGATAAGCTAGTCTAAAAAGATGGGTTTTCAGGGTAGTCTTGAACAGAGAAAGGGGGTGGTGTTTCGAAGGTCTGGCGGTAGGGCGTTCCAGAGGTGAGGGGCAGAGCAGGTGAAGACCTTGCTCCCCGTGGTGGAGAGGCGGGCAGAGGGTACATGGAGATGTAGCGAAGAGGAGGATCTGAGAGAGCGTGATGGGATAGAGATTTGTAGGAGGTCAGATAGATAAGGAGGGGCAAGGTTGTGGATAGCTTTGAACGTGAGGAGTAGAATTTTGAAGATGATGCGTGATTTAACCGGGAGCCAGTGGAGCTGCTGCAGGACAGGAGTGATGTGGTTATAGTAGGAGGTTTGAGTGATGACACGGGCAGCTGAGTTCTGGACCATCTGTAACTTGTGGAGAGATTTGTTGGGGAGGCCGTAGAGAAGGGAGTTGCAGTAATCAATACGGGAAGTCACAAGACTGTGCACCAGGATGGCTGTGGAGCGGGGTGTGAGAGAAGGACGGAGACGGTTAATATTACGGAGGTGGAAATAGGCAGACCGAGTAACATTGTTGATGTGTGAAGTGAAGGAGAGAGTGGTGTCGAGGATGACACTGAGACTCTTGACCTGAGGGGAGGGGGATAGCAGAGAGTTGTTAAGGGGGACGAGAAGATGTTCTGATTTTGAAATAGAGTTTTTGGTACCAACAAGAATGATTTGTGTTTTGTTGCTGTTTAGTTGAAGGAAATTGTTGGAAAACCAGTGATTTAGCTCATTGAGACAGTCAGTGAGGATGGAGGGTGGGTGGGTGGAGTTAGGTTTTGATGACAAGTAGAGCTGCGTGTCATCAGCATAGCAGTGGAATACGCCGTATTTGCAGAAGATATGACCTAGAGGAAGGAGGTAAATGATGAAGAGGAGGGGTCCGCGGACAGAGGTCCGGGGGACACCCGTGGAGACAGGGGAAGACTGTGAACGGAAGGATTTAAGCTGAATGAATTGAGTGCGGTCAGAGAGATAGGAGGTGAACCAGTCTAACGGGGTACCTGAGATGCCAATGGAGGTTAAGGCTGAGTTAGACTTTCGCTTTGTTCCGCAGGCTGGAGCGCGCGCGCCGCGCGTGCACTGTGCCGCACGGCGAAATGCGTTCATAGTTTCGCCCCTGTGTTTATGGTTGACGCACGGCGGAGCATGGCAAAGTGCTGTTCTTTTACGGGCCAGCAGGTGGCAGTAGCCTCTACAACATGTGCATATGTTACAAGAAAGGGTGTAGAAGAAGAAATCTACCGTAGAAGAAGAACTGTTTGACGTCACAACACAAACAAAATGGCTTCCCGCTCGCTTCATTCTTGAACTGTCTTTATTAGAGGAGCAAATTATAATAGAACAACAGTTATTGTGTCTTGCAATTTTAATGAGACGAAGAAGACGCAGAAGGAGATGGTATGTTCGGCCATTACACCCTCAGAGACGTACTGGTGGGTGGTGATGCCGATGCGGAGAATTGACGAAGAAATGCACTTCAGTTACTTCCGCATGTCTGCACGCCGATTTGATGACCTGCTACATCGTATTTCGCCTTTCATACGACATGGAAGGACCCACAGCAGCCCAGTGACATTACCCGAGCGTTTGGCAGTGACTTTAAGAATCCTGGCTTCAGGTAGCAGCCAGAAAAGTGTAGCAGCCAGCTACAAACTTGGTGCAACTACGGTTTCCCTGATAGTCTCTGAGGTGTGCTAAGCTATATTGTATATTGCTATATGTATTTGAATGTTAATGATTTTAAATAAAATGAAACTACATTGAAATATCCACTTCAGCTTTCCGTCTGTTTTGTTTGCATATTGTATTTACAAAGCCACTAACAGTTGTATTACATAAAATTTGGTATGAAAGACTTTTTTATAATTGTAAGAACATTAGATGTTAGAATTATTTGGAAACCTGAAATGGCATTGTAAATATAAGTCCCATATTGCATTAAAATGAAGCATTGCTACCTGACACGAAAAATCTCAATGTGTAGTAGCCTTTATTTCACCAGGAATGTGAAGTGGAATGTGGAGAAACCTGTAGAAATAGTGTTTTGATTTTAATGTGTGCAAAAATTGCATGCTGTCTAAAAATAATTGATAAATGTGTAATTATGCATTACAAATGTATCATTTGAATCAAAGTCAAGTCAAAGTCAGCTTTATTCTCAAAACAGTAATATGTACAGGACATACACAGGATTGAAATTGCATTTCTCTCTGTCCCTCGGTGCAACAATAACTATTTAAACACTAAAACACTAAAACATTTAATAAACATAAAATGAAATAAAGTGTAATACTGTCCTGAGTTTTTGCATAGTACTTTTTCATAGTAGTATAAAAGTATAAAAAGTTTTCACCAACATTTAATAAACATAAAATGAAATAAAGTGTTAATACTGTCCTGAGTTTTTGCATAGTACTTTTTCATAGTAGTATAAAAGTATAAAAAGTTTTCACCAACACCAACGGAGTGAGCTGATGCTAGGGCTGTCGCTTCTGCTACTGCTGCTTGACCCTGGCAAGTGTCGAGGTGGTACGGGTATGGGCACCGTTGGACAGGGAGGAATTGGCGTGGAGGACCTGCGCAGAGGAAAACACCCTGCATTTGAAGTACTGCCAGTTTCATGGCCAGTAGGCGTGAGGTTGTGAGAGACGATGGGTGTGATGTACTCATGGTCGATGGTGGTGAAGGTCTGGTCCATGGGGGTGAGGGTCTGGTCGATAGGGGTGAAGGTCTGGTCCATGGGGGTGACGGTCTGGTCGAATGGGGTGACAGTCTGGTCGAGGCACCATGTATCGTCCTGTGCTTGGCTCTGTGGTGTTTCTTCAGGCTAAAAAACAGACATTGACATCCATCAGTACAAAATGAAACGGTAACGGATACAATGCACATATGTGTTAAATAAAAACAAATGTTTGTGTAACTGTTAGCTTAATAAACAGAAGGTGAAGCATCAACACACACACAGGCTAAATTTGTTTACAGTTGAGGTGTGCAGATCTAAAATGGTTATTTCCACTATTTCACATTTACTGGTCAGCAGCTTGATTTATATTTTCATTAAGCCATGTTTTGGTCATTCATTCTCACAGTTTATTGTTTATATCTATGACTACAAAGGGGAAACAACACATGGCAGGCTGCACAGCATGGCCTGCTGTATTCCATGCTAAGCTAGCTGTAATAAAAGCAGTACTAACTTTTTTTTTCTTTCATTTTTACCTCTTTTTCCATATTTGTGTCCTTTTCTCGGTGTTTTATAAAACTCGACAGCCAACTCAGCTCCACAACGAGGATTGGCACCGGTTTGTTGGTGCCAGGATCGCCACTTCTGATCACCCTCTTTTTGGCCTTCACGAAGCGATCCCGCATGTTTTTCTTCCTCCTTCTGCATCGCTTCTGCAATCTCCTTCCATGAACTCTGTGCCAGTTGCACATCTTTGTGTTCTCTCATAGAGGGATCATACAAATGGCGATACATGCGGATGAGTTCAGCCAGAGCAGCTTCGAAAGCGTCCATCTTGTTTTGAGCCCAGTCCGTACGTCACTGAGCGCGGCGCGCGCTCTAGGCTTGCGGAGTTTCAAAAATTCAGAGGTGCACGGCACGCGCTAATCCCCTGCGCGGGGCCAACGCGCAGGGGCGGGGACTGTGAAATTGCGTCACTTTTGGAGGGCACACCCTCGCGCGCTGCGCGACGCGTCGACTATGAATCTAGCTTTAGTCTGTTGAGGAGGATAGAATGACAGATGGTGTCGAAGGCAGAACTTAGATCAAGAAGAATGAGGATGGACAGAAGACCAGAGTCAGCAGCAAGAAGGAGGTCGTTAGTAATTTTTACTAGTGCTGTTTCGGTGCTATGGTGGGGGAAAAATCCAGATTGAAACTCTTCATAAATGTTGTTGTTGGATAGGTGAGAGTGAAGTTGACTAGCAACAGTTTTTTCAAGGATCTTGGAGATGAAGGGCAGATTGGAGATCGGACGAAGATTATTGAAGTTGGTGAAGTCAAGACCTGGTTTCTTGATGATGGGGGTGATGGCAGCAGATTTGAAGGCTATGGGAACAGTGCCAGAGGTTAGAGAGGAGTGGATGATGTTAGTGATGATAGGGAGCAGAGATGGGAGACAGGATTTAACAAGAACTGTGGGAAATGGGTCAAGTTGACAGGATGAGGATGATGACTTGCTGATAATGTCAGCAATGTTATCAGAAGGGGGAGGGAGAAGACAGAGAAAGGGAGGGAGGGAGAGAGGGGGGAGCTCAACATGGATGTTGGGGACAGTATTTGGACCAAGGTGTTTATGGATTGAAATAATCTTTTCATTGAAATATGACATCAGGGAGTTGCAAAATTCTGTGGAAACCATGTGAGAGGGTAGGGAGTTAGGAGATGAGACAGAACGGTGGAGGAGAGAGAACAATGTTTTTGAATTACCAACATTAGAACTGATGATGTCAGAGAAGTAGCTGGATTTGGCTTGAGAAATACTGTTCTTGTAATGGATGAGGTGGTTTGCATAAAGTTCCTTGTGAATTGTGAGACCGGATTTTTTATAAAGACGCTCTAGCCGCCGACCTTTGGTTTTCAGGGAGCGGAGTGCTGGAGTGAACCAGGGTGCAGAGTTGGAGAAGGAAACAGTCCGGGTTTTCAGGGGAGCAACAGAGTTAAGGATGTTGGTTAGGCTGGTGTTATATAATGTGACGAGATCATCTGGGTTCGAGGAGTTGAAAGTGGAGAGGGTATTATTAATATGAGATAAAAGAGTGTCTGGTTGATATTCTTGATATTACGGAAGGAAAGAGTGCGTTGAGGTTTATCTGAGGAAAATTTAAGATTAACATTGAATGAAATCATCAGGTGATCAATAAATGGAAGTTCATCAGAAGAACAGTTAAGAAGAGAAAGTCCGGAGCAGCAGAGTAAATCCAGTGTATGGCCCATCTTGTGTGTTGGAAAGTTGATGAATTGTTGAAAGCCGCGGCTGTCAAGGCAAGATGTGAAGTCTCTGGAGAGGGGGTTGTTTTCCTGATCCAAATTAATGTTAAAATCGCCCAGAAGTATAACATTGGGTGAAAGAGCTGTTAGATGACCCATTAATGCAGCAAAGTCATTCATGAAGGAGCTATTCAGTTTTGGAGGGCGGTAGATTGTGGCTACAACAGTTGGAGTGGGTCCAGCCAGCAGGTACACAGTGTGTTCAAAGGAGGAGGAGGGGGGGGGACCGGAGTGACCTTCCAGTTCTTGCGGTGAATTATCGTGAGACCACCCCCTCTGCCTGAGGCCCGGGCCCTCGCGGTGCAAACAAAGCCCGATGGAGTGGACTCGTTCAGATGGAAAAAGTTGTTTTGTTGTTGCCACGTTTCTGTTAAACAGAAGAAATCCAGTTTTCGGTCGGATATTAGATTGTGAATAAGCTGACCTTTGCCCGTGAGGGAGCGAACGTTCAGAAGTCCAAACTTTACGGAGGAGGCGGAAGTAGTGACTGGAGCGTTAGCCGACCGAGCTAGGTTGGCTAACGTGCTGCTGTTAGCTGACCGAGCGTTGCGGCGTGAAGAATGGCGAGAGTCAGACCAGATAGAGGTTATGGGATGAACCTTGTCAGCGTTGAGTTGACGGCGCAAGCCCCGGTGGATGTATCTCCGACGAGGATGAAAGGAAATTTCCTCCAGAGGGAGCACCGGCGCGCGGACGGTAGGAAACGAAGACGAAGGAGCTCCACGGGAGAATAATGGAGCAGACCAGTCGCTGGGTGGTGGTGGATGAGAAGCAGCAGAGTCCAAACGAGAGCAGGCAGCAGGTAAATCCAAGTAAAATCCATGTTTGTTGATAATAATAATAATAATAATAATAATGAATTCAATTTATAATGCACTTTTCATTAATAAAAATCTCAAAGTGCTACAAAGTGTAACAAAGCAAAGATCAAAATAAAACAAGTGATAAAATCAAATAAAATCAATAATAATATCGACTAAGATCAAAGATAAAATCATGTGGATGCAGATTAGGCTTGCTTAAAAAATAAATAAAATAAAACAAGTGATAAAATCAAGTAAAATCAATAATGATATCAG
>JBBPBX010039710.1:0-12762 GCA_038048925.1 Garcialebias charrua
CTACATCAGTCCAAATACGTCTAATAAAGTGAAAATAAATAAATAAATGAATAAGTCCCTTCGCCACATAAGTGGCATCTTTTATGTGTCACCGCTAACACATTGTGCTTGTTATGCATCATAGCTGACCACCCGGAAAATGTAGGCCAGTGTTGTGCCAAAAATCAATTGGCTGCCAAATGGCTGCTGCGAGAGCATGCATGGAGGACCTTAACAAGAATTGAACAAGATTAACACCTAAAAACAATTATTTGTTTGCTCGAAATTATCGCAGAGGTGTGTCTCAGTCTAACCAAGTGTCCTTGGGTATCCTGAAAGGTGCTTTTAAATAAAATGATGATGATTATTATTATTATTATCATTAACTTTTCCTTTATAAATGCACTTTAGCGGTCAAATCAACTGCATTTTGCCTGGACAGCCCTGCAAAATTGATCTGATTTGATATCTGCTCCAGGAGTTCTGGAGAAAGATGTAGGTGGCTTTGTATGGCAAACCAAGTGTCACTAGCCACTTTTACAAAGTATCTATTATTGGAAACACTTGGCTTGCCATATTACTTGAGAACCCTCTAGCGGCTGAAAATGGTAGTGTTCAACATTTTCCATCTCAGAATGAATCTCAGCCAAAAATTGAGTGAAAAGGAAAAAAAAGTTGCTTTGCTTTACTTCAAAACCAGACTGAAGACCCACTTGTTCAAAAAAGCTTTCAGTGTGTAACTTTTATTACTTTGGTATTTTAGTATGTAGCATTTTTATTTCCATTGCCTCCTTTTATTGCTGTTGTTTTTTTATTCNAAAAAGCCTCGATAGAAGTCAAAGCACTCGATCTGTCAATAACTCGGTTACTCTATTAAAGCACTAGTCACCGCTGACGCATTGTGCTTGTTATGCATCACAGCTGACCACCCGGAAAATGTAGGCCGGTGTTGTGCCAAAAATCTATTGGCTGCCAAATGGCTGCTGCGGGAGCGTGCATGGGAGGACCTTAACAAGAATTGAACAAGATTAACACCTAAAAACAATTATTTGTTTGCTCGAAATTATTGCAGAGGTGTGTCTCAGTCTAACTTTTCCTTAATAAATGCACTTTAGCGGTCAAATCAGCTGCATTTTGCCTGGTCAGCACTGCAAAATGTAGCTGATTTGATGTCTGCTCCAGGAGTTATGGAGCAAGATGTAGGTGGCTTGTATGGCAAACCAAGTGTCACATTAATAGCCACTTTTACCTATTATTAAAACACTTGGCTTGCCATATTACTTGAGAACCCTCTAGCGGCTGAAAATGGTAGTGTTCAATATTTTCCATCTCAGAATGAATCTCAGCCAAAAATTGAGTGAAAAGGAAAAAAAAAAGTTGCTTTGCTTTATAAGTTGCAGGGCATGGTAATTTATGCAAAAGGGTGCAACTTATACAGCAACAAAATATGGTAGCTGTCTTCTTGAAATAGTAAGGGTTTGGCTTTAGCTGGGTGCAGTCACCACCTTGCTCTCCTATTATGGTTCCTCTTGGCTACTCTAACTTGTTGTGGAGCCAACCTTGGGGGTCCAGTGGTCATGCATTGAAGTAAATGGTAAATGGTAAATGGAGCTTATTTATTTAGTGCTTTCCAGCCCCTATGAGGGCCCCCAAAGCGCTTTACAATACCAACCATCCACCCATTCATACACGCATTCATAAACCGGTAGCGGCAGACTGCCATGCAAGGCGCTTTCCAGTCCTACCGGGAGCAACTCGAAGTGAATCCTCAGGGCATTGAATGACATCATAAGGTCAGACCCTGGGGAGTGGTTATCGCCAGATGGGTGAGCTAAGTAAACGATTTTACCATAATTGTATGCCTCTATTTTAGCTGAGGGGGAAGTACAGATGAATAATAATAAAATGTCATGTACTGTAATTTGATCTGATTTTGGACTTATTCATTCTTTTTGTATTAACCACTGTATAAATAACTTGAAAAAAAAATAGGCTGCTTTTTATTTAAACATATTCTGCAATAAAATAAAAGAACAGATAGAACGGTCAAGATATCCACTGAGATGAAATCAGCTTAGTCTTAAGTTCTTGCTTGGGAAAATGTTGTCTATTCTTCCAGCGAAAGGTCTAAGTTCGGTGAGATTCTCTTGGTCCTGCCTCGCCTGTTTGAAGTTTATCCACAGGTTTTCAATGATGTTTAGGTCAAGAGGCTGTGAGAGCCATGGCAAAACCCCTCTGGCAGCACATCGTGGAGTAGAGCTTTGTAGATTTTTTTAAAGCTTGTTAAGGATCTTCAACCTTTTAAGACACTCACTGTTTTCCCATCATCAACTATTTGTTTTTCCAACAGATGCTGTGACTTTGCCTGCCAGTGGACATTTCTAATTTCTTTTGGACATGACACAATACCAATTTACCACTTTTGTTACAAATGTCTTGACACAAAATTATCCTTCAAAATCCCATTGTGGGATACAGAGACACTAGTTATGTTAACATGCACTTTTTTTTTTGACCTGATTGAAATTTTTTCAGATTAAGTATCGTTTACATGGAGGCAATCTGTTCATGATGAATGTTTACATGCAGCTGGCATTGTTCTGAACAAAAGTACTGAAAAGCGCAGAGTAGTGAACCCTCCTCTTCTTTTGTGCACCTTATCCACCCCCACCCTCCACCCCCACCCACCCAACTCCTGCAGGTAAGGGGTGTTTCACTTCAGAATAAATTGAGTTTGCCCATTAGTCAGTTGGTGACAAGCCTACTGGGTTGATTGACAGGTGGCGTTGAGGATCCAACTTGTTTAAAAAAATCATAGATTTTACTGGCCCGTTTAAGTGTCATAATTTATTCCATATGTATTCCAAATTTATCCAAATGTATTCAATATTGTGTTGGATCTAAGGTTCGAGAACTGAGACTTCTTACAAAATCCTAATGATGGTTTCTTAATATTTCAGGAGTGACAAGTTAAAATTTAGGGGTGCTTGAGCACCCTCAAAAAGAGGCTAAAATTGCCAAGTGACACTGGATTTTGGTTTATTTTAATACAGAGAGTAATCCACAACACTTAGTGCTAACGGACCATTTTGAGATATTTGTTTAGTATCAAAACGATCTGTTGCGTTGATGTCAACCCTATTAGCAAAAAAAAGCGATAATAGTGGCTTTTTTGGGGAAAACTCTCTGCAGGAAAAGCACATTTTAATTTTCAACATTTTTCAAATGCTCATCGAGCTAAAGCATCCACCTCCAGTGACCATTTACTTTATTTTTTATTTTTTACAACCTTGAACGTTTTGTAGAAATCACAAGTATTATTTATAAAGCCAAGGGCAACTACTTCCATTAGCATGGCAGTTCATTGTTGAGTCAAGCTTCGCTGAATACAAACCTTTGAAAAATCTCATCACTGGAAAACTTCTACTGTTAGAACAAGCCAGAGCTGTGTAAAAAGGAAGTCAAAATTAAAAAAAGTTAACACTTAATGCATGCAAACTTTTGATCAAAGATCCCAAAACACATCTAATCTGTTGGCTAAATAGTGTATAATTTTTGTACATTCTGATTTTTTTCTTCACTTTATGTTTTGTCTAAATTATATATATTTTTGTGAATACTGTATGTACACAACTATGTCACTTTTACTTGACACTTTACTCTTTCAATCTCTCTCTCTTTCTCTCTCTCTCTCTCTCTCTCTCTCTCTCTCTCTCTCTCNTCTTCTCCCTCCCCCCTGCTGATGACATTGCTGACATTATCAGCAAGTCCAAGTCATCATCCTGTCAACTTGACCCATTTCCCACAGTTCTTGTTAAATCCTGTCTCCCGTATCTGCTCCCTATCATCACTAATATGATTTGATGATTTATTTGTTTTCTCAGGGACAGTGCACAACAATACATTGACCTACAAAAACAGGAAAGATGCATTGTGCCAGGTTATAGTAATAATACTAATTTCCGCCTGTAGTCATCATCCACTCCTCCCTAACATCTGGCATTGTTCCCACAGCCTTCAAATCTGCTGCCATCACCCCCATCATCAAGAAACCAGGTCTTGACTTTACCAACTTCAGTAATCTTCGCTCGATCTCCAATCTGCCCTTCATCTCCAAGATCCTTGAAAAAACTGTTGCTAGTCAACTTCACTCTCACCTGTCCAACAACAACATTTATGAAGAGTTTCAATCTGGATTTCGCCCCCACCATAGCACCGAAACAGCCCTAGTAAAAATTACTAACGACCTTCTTCTTGCTGCTGACTCTGGTCTTCTGTCCATCCTCATTCTTCTGGATCTAAGCTCTGCCTTCGACACCATCTGTCATTCTATCCTCCTCAACAGACTAACCTCCATCGGCATCTCAGGTACCCCGTTAGACTGGTTCAACTCCTATCTCTCTGACGCACTCAATTCATTCAGCTTAAATCCTTCCGTTCCCAGTCTTCCCCTGTCTCCACGGGTGTCCCCCAAGGCTCTGTCCTCAGACCCCTCCTCTTCATCATTTACCTCCTTCCACTAGGTCACATCTTCCGCAAATACGGCGTCCATTTCCACTGCTATGCTGATGACACACAGCTCTACTTGTCATCAAAACCTAACTCCACCCACCCACACTCCATCCTCACCGACTGTCTCAATGAGCTAAATCACTGGTTTTCTAACAATTTCCTTCAACTAAACAGCAACAAAACAGAAATCATTCTTGTTGGTACCAAAAACTCTATTTCAAAATCAGAACATCTTCTCGTCCCCCTTAACAACTCTCTGCTATCCCCCTCCCCTCAGGTCAAGAGCCTCGGTGTCATCCTCGACACCACTCTCTCCTTCACTTCACACATCAACAATATTACTCGGTCTGCCTATTTCCACCTCCGTAATATTAACCGTCTCCGTCCTTCTCTCACACCCCGCTCCACAGCCATCCTGGTGCACAGTCTTGTGACTTCCCGTATTGATTACTGCAACTCCCTTCTCTACGGCCTCCCCAACAAATCTCTCCACAAGTTACAGATGGTCCAGAACTCAGCTGCCCGTGTCATCACTCAAACCTCCTACTATAACCACATCACTCCTGTCCTGCAGCAGCTCCACTGGCTCCCGGTTAAATCACGCATCATCTTCAAAATTCTACTCCTCACGTTCAAAGCTATCCACAACCTTGCCCCTCCTTATCTATCTGACCTCCTCCAAATCCCCATCCCATCACGCTCTCTCAGATCCTCCTCTTCGCTACATCTCCATGTACCCTCTGCCCGCCTCTCCACCATGGGGAGCAGGGCCTTCACCTGCTCTGCCCCTCACCTCTGGAACGCTCTACCGCCAGACCTTCGAAACACCACCTCCCTTTCTCTGTTCAAGACTGCCCTGAAAACCCATCTCTTCAGACTAGCTTATCATTAACTTTACTAAATGTATTTTTATTATCTTGCATTTTATATCCTTTATGTATTTTATATTTCAATTTGTCGCTGATAATGTTAGATCTGTATTACACTGTATTGGTTTGTTAAGTGTCCTTGGGTGTCCTGAAAGGTGCTTTTAAATAAAATTATTATTATTATTAGTAAGTAAGTAAGTAAGTAATGTTTATTTCTAGAGCGCTTATCACAGACATAAAATCACAAAGCGCTGTACAACAAAATCAATGGCAAAAGTATACACAGAATAAAACAAGCATAAAATCTACAAATATCAATCAATGCAAGATACAATAAAATCATGACATAAAAGCCTGAGCAAATAAAAGTGTTTTCAGTTGTTTTTTAAAAACCTCAACAGAGTCAGCAAAACGAAGCTGCAGGGGCAGACTATTCCAAAGCCTGGGGGCCACTGACTGAAAGGCCCTGTCCCCTTTAGTTTTCATCCGCGTACGTGGAACATCCAAGAAGTTCTGGGTCTGTGATCGTAGGTCACGGGCAGCAGAGTATTTAGTCAAAAGCTGACAAAGGTATACAGGAGCCTGGCCATTTAAAGCTCTGTACGTGAGCACAAGGACTTTAAAACGGATTCTAAACTCAACTGGGAGCCAGTGAAGTGAATGCAGAACTGGAGTGATGTGGCAGTATTTACTGGATCTAGTGAGAAGTCTGGCAGCTGCGTTCTGTATCACTTGTAGGCGTGATACAGAAGACTTGTCCAGGCAGGTAAAAAGGGCATTGCAGTAGTCTAGACGTGATGACACAAAAGCGTGAATAATGTTTTCCAGTTCAATTCTGGACACCATAGGTCGTATTTTAGAAATATTTCTTAAATGAAAGAAACAAGAACGGGAAATAGTCTTAATGTGAGTCTCAAAACCTAGTGAAGATTCAAATGTGACTCCAAGATTTCTTACTTTTGCTTTGGCTGCTGGGCAGAAAGAGTTAATTTTCTGATTGATTTCAGAGTGAAGGTGACTGGGAGCAGAAATCAAAGTCTCTGTCTTACTGGTGTTTAAAACCAAAAAGTTACTGGCAAGCCAGTCACTTATACGGGACAAGCATTGGACAAGGATGGCTAACATGTCCAGCTGGTGTGGTTTAAATGAAATATACAACTGAATATCATCAGCATAAATGTGGTAGGAGATATCAGAAAAGGATTGAATAATTTTAATGTAATAGATTATAATAATAATAATATTATTATTATTATAGCAGAGCTCTCCCGATTGGTTGCTGCGGCGCGGCGAGCGTTGAAAGTTCAAATATTTGAACTTTGGCTGCTCGACGCATCGGCTGCTTTGAACGCGTCACGTGCGCGGAAAAGAACTGCCACGCGCTGCCGCGCCGCTTGAAATGCTCAAAACGCTCAAAACGCGCCGCTTCACGATTCGACGCGCCTCAACGCGCCTCAACGCGCCTCAACATAGACTTTCAATGTAAACCGGCCGCTTCCGCCGCCCGTAACGCGTTTGGTGGGTACCCGGCATATAGGCCTTGCTCAAGGGCCCAGAGTAGGGCAGATGAGGTTGGAGACAGGTGTGACCGCTTTACTTATTTCACCCCCATTTTTGATATTGTCGGTACCGGGGCTTGAACCGGCGATCTTCCGATCACAAGCTCACCTTCTTTTTTTTTTTATTTCGCATATTTTTATTGATATTTTGCATATAGAACAAAGGTATTTACAAATTCGAGGGTATAAAAGTGTTGAAGATAAACAAACTATTCACACCTTTGACTCTAACATGCCTTTTTTTTTTCCAGGAACACCAAACACATACAGAACATCTCCAATAGTGAAACACAGTAAAGTGAAAGTAATAATAAATAAAATATAAAACAATAAAAATAAATAAATTAAAATAACTTTTAAAAAAAAGGGAAAAAGAGAGAAAAAAAAACCTAGGTGTGCAAGGGAATTTGTATTTCTACATTAAAGCAACAAATTCCATAAATGGCTGCCAGATAGAGTAGAATTTGTTCAAATTTCCAGATTTAGTATATCTAATTTTCTCCACTTTCAAAAAGGACATGACCTCATTTATCCACATTGTGCTGGATGGAGTTTTAGTTGATTTCCAATTACAAAGAAGGTGACGCCTAGCGATCAAGGAAGTAAAAGCTATCACCTTCAACTCTCTTGTGGAGTATTGACTATATTGCTCCGGGAGACCGAATATGACAGTATAAGCCGAGATGTCAATAGTTTTCGAAAGTACAATCGATATGGTATGAAAATAAATTTGCCAGAAGTTCACAAGGGCTGAGCACGAAAAAAACATATGTGTAAGATTGCAGGGCGAGCCTCCACAGCGGTCACAAACATCTATTACATTAGGGTAGATCCGTGCCAGTCTAGATTTTGAGTAATGACATCTGAATATTACTTTGAACTGTATCAGACTCAGGCGGGCACATATAGAGGTATTATGAATAGCCATCAGAGCTTTCTCCCACCAGTGATCATCAAAAACTAGCCCCAATTCCTGCTCCCAAGCTCTCTTAGTGCTTGTGGTTAAAAACACATCATATGATTGAATAGAATTATAAATCTTTGAAATTAAGGACCCTTGCAATGGGTTAAGTTGTATAAATTCGCTCCACGGCTGTTCAGGAGGCAGATGAGGAAAATTAGGAAATAAGGATTTTGCACAAGCTCTTATCTGAAAATATCTAAACAAATGAGAGGGTGGGAGATGAAATTTAGAAGCTAAATCAGTGAAAGAGCAAAACAACCCTTCTCTAAATAAATCTTTGAAACATTTTAGTCCTTTATTCTGCCATAAGGAGAATGTTGGATCAGTAAGAGCAGGTTTAAACAATGGGTTTTTTAAAATTGGGGTCAAGACTATGGGGTCTGTAAATTTAAACTGTTTCCTAAACTGAAACCATATCCGGAATGTATCTACAACTATGGGGTTGGTAGTTTGGCCAGAGGGATTCACAGAAGTTGGACCTGTAAGCAAAGCTGAAAGTGAAGCTGAGGGACATGAATATATTTCTAATTCACACCAGGTTATATCAACGGGATTAGACCAGAAAGCAATTTTGTTAATATTAGCTGCCCAGTAATAAAATCGAAAATTTGGTAAGCAAAGACCACCATGAAACTTACAGTTCTGAAGTGTTTTTTGTCTTACTCTGGGTGTTTTGCCGTTCCACAAAAAATTACCAATAGCTGAATCTAAAGAATTAAAAAAACTTTTTGGTAAAAATACAGGTAGACATATAAAAAGAAACAAAAATTTTGGCAGGATGTTCATTTTAACAGTACTTATTCTCCCTATCAAAGAGAGTGGGAGGGATTCCCATTTTTGAAAGTCTTTTTTGATGTCCACCAAAAGTGAAAGAAAATTTTTAGAGTACAGAGACTTAAAAGATCTGGTTATGTTGACCCCAAGATATCGAAAACCTGAAGGGCATAGCTTAAAAGGGACATCCGATTGGGAGAGTTGTAGGGCCAAGTGGTTAACAGGATAGCATTCACTCTTGATGACATTAACTTTATACCCTGAGAAATGGGCGAATCTGTGAAAAAATTTCACAATTGCGGGACAAGTTCTTATTGGATCAGTAACATATAGAAGCAAATCGTCTGCATATAATGACAATCTTATTTCTGTATGGCTCCTGATGATTCCATTAACACTTGGAGAGGATCTCAAAAAAATACTCAAAGGCTCTATTGCAAGTGCAAACAAAAGGGGCGATAGGGGGCAACCTTGTCTGCATCCTCTATTTAAAAGAAAATATCCGGATCTGTTATTATTGGTAATAATACTGGCACAGGGCAAAGTGTAAAGAAGGCGTATCCACGATATAAAGTTTTTACCAAATCCAAATTTTTCCAAAACGACAAACAAATAACTCAATTCAACCCGATCGAATGCCTTCTCAGCGTCAATTGTTATGACAACCTCAGGCGCTAGTGAAGTGGAAGGGGCTTGAACCGGCGATCTTCCGATCATAAGCTCACCTTCTTAACCTCTGCGCCACCACTCCCATACTGTGTATATATATATATATACAGTGGTGGGCCTCCGACCGCTAGGTAGCGCTGTTGCGCTATTCCGCTTGTAGCGTTGCTAAATAATCTGTTAGCTTTACAGCGGATTGACTAAGTTTTATAATTCATAAGCGGATTTATGCTATTTTTATTTAAAATGCAGTACCGCTAATAACTAATTATCTATCAGTAAAAACGAAATAACGTATTTACGAGCAGCGCCGGATGTGGTCCGTCACAAAAAAGCGTCCCCCTCAGTCTCTTGGTGTGTGCTCTCTCTATAGCAGTTAGCAGCCAGTGTGTTACTCTGCAGCCTTATTGCTTGTTTTCGAAGAGTCAGACGAAGACTTTTTAACATGGAGGGTGAACTTATGGATGTTTCTCAGGGCCTACGCGACGCGTCTGGATTTAAAAATAGAATTTCGCCACATTAGCACTCTTCAAAATGGCGTCCGCGACGGCCAAAGAAGCCAGGATTTTACAACAAAACACGGTAAAACAATTATTTCTTTGCTGAGAAAAAATATATTTCATAGCTGACGTTATAGCACAAGTTTTTCTGAGCTTGAGAGTTTCACGAAATGGTCAAATCTGCTGGATTTAAAAAAGTAGTTCACCATTAGGACTCGGCAGCAAACTTACATACTCAGGGAATCACAAGGAACTCAGGAGACAGAGGCAACAGGAGACAATGCCAGGACAATGATAAACACAGAGATACAGACTTATTTTTGATTTGATTTGATGTTCATTCATTCATTTTAAAAGAACAATACAAAACAGTTTCATCAGATACAAGGATGAATAGACAGTTAGCTGGATGACTGGATGGATGATCTTTAACAAGTTCTAATATCATTAAAATTTAACCTCAGCTTGTGCCTCTGACCCAACAGAACCTCCTTCAGCAGCAGAATCCTCTGTGGTTCTCTGCAGGACTTCATCAGTCTCTCTCCTGGTTCTGGAGGAGTTCTGACCCACTCTTCTTTCCATTGTTGCTTCAGTTCTTTGAGGTTTCTGCTCTCTGAAGGTTTCAGGTTCAGGTTCTGGACTCTGACTGGGCCGTTGATTTGATTTGATGTTTATTCATTCATTTTAAAAGAACAATACAAAACAGTTTCATCAGATAGAAGAATACAAGTAGGATAAAATGAAAGGAGCAGAAAGAAGATGAAATCTTATTATATCTGCCCCTTATTTATTTCACAGTTTGTTCAACCAATGATAACCTTCAAACTACATCACAAAAATCTACTAATTTATCTAACTGTAATACTGTACACAAACACACTAAGCTACATCATATATAGTTTTTGAGCAAGTCCTTTTCGACCTTTTTCTTAAATGTATACAACTCAAACAACTTACTGTATAACAGTTCATGCACCGCTAGTTGGCAGTGTAGTGCAAATATTGCATAACTTGCTGCTACCAATTGTTGAATTTAATTAGCGGATTAGAATTAGCTTCCCCTAATTTTCATAAGACATTAGTGCTTTTGAAATTGCGGACCTAAATAAATTAATTAGTGCTTTAGAAATAGCGGAACTAATTTTTGGATTAGCGTTGCCCACCACTGTATATATATATATATATATATATATATATATATATATATATATATATATATATATATATATATATATATATATATATATATATATATATATATATATATATATATATATATATATATTAGGGATGTGCCGATCAGGTTTTTTGAAACCGATACCGATACCGATCACCTATGTGTGACGATCACCGATACCGATCAAAAAACCGATTGCCTATATGTGAGCCGATCACATAAACCGATCACCGATCACCGATCAAATGGCTTACCTGTAATTTATGAGTGCTGCTTCTGGCTACAAGATCTGAAAACTTTTCAGATCTTGTAGCCAGAAGCAGCACTCATGTTATTTTCAGAACCATAAAATCACCATAATTCAGACAAAAACATATTTTTACTAATTTATTTCAGAGAACAAAGTAAATAAAAGTAATTATCAACTGCATTATCAAAGAAAAATGTTTACATTACTAACTTTCAATAAATAAAAAAAAAGGTATTTTATTGTTTAAAAAAAAAACACATCTATTACTTCATATAAAAAACTAAAATACCCCATTTGCTACTTAAAGCTGCACTGTTGGCTGTTTTTACAAATGGCTTTATAAATACGTAAAGTATCATTATTATTATTTTTTTTAAATAATTTCGTGCTTTTTTGAACAACTTCCTGCGGGAACCAGGTGGCGGTAATGCGCTTAATATGAGTTCGCCAACCGCCATTAAACTCTATAGAAGAAGAAGAAGAACCAGGAAATACCGCCTCCACACTCGGCAGTCGGCTTTTGGAGGACTGTTTCTCCCATAAGAGGATGCCTCATACGGATAAATTAACTGGAAACACTCCCTGAACTCTGTGAATGTCTCAGGACTGGAGCAGCAGCCGCGATCTCCGCCGAGCGCTCACACAGCACCGCGCGAGACCAGCAGCTCATGGTATGAGCTAAGGCTAACATGCTAAACCGGACCTGCAGCAGACAGCCGGCTTTGTGCGATCAGAGGTTCCTGGAGCTCGCCTCGATGTCGGACTGGAAGCAGAAGATATCGGGGGACACCCAGCTAACTTGGAATAACAAAGCCGACAGCCTTTTTGAAGCCGCAGCTAAACTGGACTGCCCGTAACTGCGCAGCGGAGCGGACTCGGTGGAGCTACTCGGTGGAGCTACATGCTAACAGGTGTTGCTTATGGCGGCGCTGGCAGACGGCTTTTGGTAAGTTATTAAAACGTATTAAAACATTTTAATGACGAATTAGGTTTGTTGTGTTGAAGGACTTCGTTGAAATTCTTCCACGAGGTACTTTTTCGTCGCACGTTTTGCAGTTAGCAAACTTCGCATCACAGGCTCTGTGATCGGTAATTGAAGGCAAAAGCCGATCACATCCGCTTTAATGATTATCGGTGACGATTGATCGGTTTCCGATCGATCGGCACATCCCTAATATATATATATATATATATATATATATATATATATATATATATATATATATATATATATATATATATATATATATATATATATATATATATATATATATATATATATATATATATATATATATATATATATATATATATATATATATATATATATATATATATATATATATATATATATTATATATATATATATATATATATATATATATATATATATATATATATATATATATATATATATATATATATATATATATATATATATATATATGTATATATATATATATATATATATATATATATATATATATATATATATATATATATATATATATA
>JBBPBX010039710.1:18361-29744 GCA_038048925.1 Garcialebias charrua
AAAATGAAATGACATTATGTGCCTAAATCAAATAGTATTTAAAGATGTCACTGCTTAAAAATGTTCAGTCAGGTCATTTGGATGGTTTCTTTTCTTTTTATCTTTTTTGAGACGTTTCGTTCTTCATCCAAAGGATTCATCAATCCGAGGAGCCAAAAACAAACTGAGTCACGCAAGCAGCACACTCCCATAGTGGGGAAAAAAAACCTCCACCTTATTACCAGCAAACTGGTTTATTCCACTTAATTGTTTTTAAGTGTTAATCTTGTTAAATTATTGTTCAAGTCCTCCTGTGCATGCTCTAGCTGCTGCCATTTGTCCGCCAGTCATTTTTTGGCACAACACCTGCCCACATTTCCGGGTGGTCAGCAATGATACATAACAAAAGCAACGTGTCAGCGGTGATGCACAATAAATGTGACTTTACGGCAAAGTGACGTGTTTTTTTCCACTTTATTAGACATTTTTGGACTGATGCAACTTATACAGCAGTGTGACGTGTACAGCGGCAAGTACAGTACGGTAGTTCAATCACATCAGAAAAATGTCTTGCAGTCTAGTTAACTCCCATTTCTGTATACATTTCTCCTTACTTTCTTCACTTCCCTGTTCAGTTTCAATATGTTTTACACCATCATTGTTCGCCATGGGCTAAAAAAGTTAATTGTTTCAAAGGAGTCATAGGGATTTTGCTTGCCTGAGTAACCCTTTGCACAAGATCAAGCCTTCTTGTATTTTTCTCTTTGATATAGTGTAAATTACATGCCACATAAAAGGAATAAAGTAGAAACATAGATTACGTTAAGAGTAGGTTTGTTAAGCATGAACAGGTGCCTCTTCTACTTCCGTTCTTTTCTCTCTCCAGCACTAATAAGGATGCATGCCCAGCCATCTGTGAAGGACAAGGAAACCTTTTGGCTGAGACAAATCGCTTTGGAGCAGGGCTGCAGCCTCCTGCCACCTCCCTATTCCCTTGTTCTGCATGTGCACTCACACAAACACATGCACACACATGCTGTCCCTCCGCTGCAGGGTAACAAGGGAAACGTCTGTATTGGGTCCATCAGAAGTCAGCCAACTGAACCAACAGTCTAATCCCTACTAGAAACTTCCCAATCCTGTGATGCCAAGTTCCAATTAGGCCGGTAAAAAAGTCTCCAATGTTTCTGAATAGAAATATTTGAGACGGGTGCACCTAGTCTTCCATAGTCCTTTGTCTACCTAATATAACAGTGCAGTCTTAAACGCAAGACAAGATAGGACAACGGACATCCCGGAATGATGATACACGGAACAAACAAAGCCCTCTCCACATAGTGGGTAACCAAGTTCTCACTTTCTGCTTTGTGAGTTGGATTGACTCAGACATAGTTCAGCCTCTCAAACTTTGAGAGTCTTAAACCCCTGGCTTTAGAGTCGGTGACGACTGGTAGATTTCTTAAATCTACTGAAGTACACAGAACTGCTGCTTTATAAATAACCAAGGCTGCTACATTCTAAGAAAGAGAGGCAAGTTATTTTGTGGTAATATTTAACTCACTGAATCACACTTCAATTGGTGATATGCAACTTTTTCTGTGCTACTGATTATCTATGCTGCTTGATTTCTTGCCTTTAAGCTGCTGTATTAATACCCATCTGCTCACTACACTCATGTTCAGGCTGCTGCTTAAAGTCCAACACCCACCGTGACAGTAACAATTCACCATATTGGACAATTACTGTAGTAGAATATGATGTCTATTTTCATTTTTGCATTTGGGCCAGGCCAGTGTAAAAAAAAACAACAACAAAAAAACAACGTTCCGGATGAATCCGGAAACCCGGCCGAAGATTGCCGAAGTGTGAAGTGACGTCAATACAGGATCCCCCTCAGAAGGCAGGAATGAGTTCGCCATGGAGGTTTATGAGAGTGAGAGTTAAAACTGCAGTTAAACTTGTGTCTCACGTGGATGCGTGATCTCTAAATATTTCCTGGTGCAGTTGTGTGTACAACTGGACCAGCGCTCTATTTTTATTTATTTTTTAGAACTTTTTAATAAGATATTGCTCCGTATCCCAGCCTTGCGGGGTCAGCGGAGCTGCGCGCATGCTCAGAGCTCCGCTGCCTTTTAATTCTGTACTCCCGACCTGTCACTGAATTGATTGAAGTCACCGGGAGAGAAAAGCCGATGCCGGCATGAGGAAATGTTTTTGTCGCGAGCGAGCGAGCGAATTAAATAGTGTCCTGTATGTGGATGCGCAATCTCTAAATATTTCCTGGTGGAGTTGTGGGTTCAGGACCAGCGCTCGTGTTTTTATTTATTTTTTAGAACTTTTTAATATAACACCGCTACGGTTAAAGCTGTTGCTGCTCTCACTTGCTCCTCTGCCCATGAGCCTCAGAGGAGCCAGCCGCGCGTCTTCTCCCCGGCTCCGCGTTCCGCTGGTCACCTTTGAAGTTCCTTCAGCCTTGCGGGGTCAGCGGAGCTCTGAGCGCGCGTGCTCACAGCTCCACTGCGGCTGCCTTTTAATTCTGTACTCCCCACCTGTCACTGAATTGATTGAAGTCACGGGGAGAGAATAAAAAGCAGATGCCGGCAGCTTATGAGGAAATTAATGGATTTGTCGCTAGCGAGCGAATTAAAGAGTCCTACGTGGATGCGCAATCTCTAAATATTTCCTGGTGCAGTTGTGTGTATAGCTGGACCAGCGCTCTGTTTTTATTTATTTTTTAGAACTTTTTAATATAACACCACTGCAATACGTTGATGCATGCTTGTTATAACTCTGCTGTCATGATCTGCGCCTGTCAGGCTCTGCGCCTGTCATGTTTTTTCTGTTTTTGCTCACTCCTCAGTTCATGCCTCATCGCTAATCATTTTCACCTGTTGTCCATAGCTAATCACTTTCACCTGCCGCCTGCCAAGGTGCTCTGAGTTTTACTCACTATCCCTCAGTGTATAAAAGCCCTCTCATTTCATCTGTTCCTCGCCGGGTCATAAAATCAAATCAAATCCATTCCTCCCTGATGTCTGGTGGAGCCATCTATCATTCCCTCGTTTTGTAAGTGACTGCACCGTTCAGTCTTTTTGTTTTGTTTATTAAAGTGATTATTATTTTACATTTGTGTCTCTGAGTCCTGTTTCGCCTGCATTCTGGGTCTGCGTCCTCCACCGGAACCGAATCCTGTCAGTATGACCCGGCCATCACGTAATCGCAGGACCCACAGGCGAAACAGCAAACCGGCTCAGCGTCTGACGGACGCGGCCCCAGGACTGGACGGGCTGACCGTGATCCACATGTACGGGGTTTGTGCGGAGAACGGCTGGGGGAACCACAGCTCGGAGACGGAGGTTCTCTCATCCCCGCTTCTGGTCGAGGAGGAAGAGCGGAAGCACGGAGGCGGCCGCGCAGCTTTTTGGCTGTCTCCCCCCTCCGTTCCAACACTCGGGTCGATGTGGTCTGACTCGGACGAGGAGGAGGACGAGGACCCAAATGGGTTTTGGATGGACCCGGTATCGGCTCACAGTCCACGTCACCGCTGGACAGAACGTGCGGACATTTCCGGGTTCCAGCCCCGCCCACCGTCAAACTCTCCACGCCGGCTGTCAGAAAAGCCGGGGAAATTTTCTTGGGGGGGGGCATGTGTCAGCCCATGCACTGACAGCGGTTCTGACAGGACTGAGGCGAGACTGGGGCAGAAGGAGGAGGTTGCTCGCCCATACGCTCCTGTTGCTGGGAGCCTGGAAGTCTGCAGCTCCAGTGTTTTGTGGGAGAGATTAATCGCCGCCGAAGGAATCATTTCCTCATATACTGGAGCTGATAACAAAGACGACTCGCTGGGGGCGTGGCAACTGTTCGAGCAGGCTTGGGAGGAGAGCTGTGTGTTACGCTCACTGCTCGCTCGCGTTCAGCCTGGTCCACCTCCTGCTGATCACAACTCGTCTTCATCAAGTCCTCTTCTGAGCCGTCCCACAGCAGCTGAACGTCCCACAGCTGCTGAACGTCAGAACTCACAGACAGCTGCAGCTCCCACCCATCCACCCACAGCTGAATATCTGAGCCCAGTAGCAGCTTCTCAGCCTGATGCACCTCCCAGCTCAGGTCCAGCAGCACCCAGACTGGTCCCTGTCCCAGCACCCAGACTGGTCCCTGTCCCAGCACCCAGACTGGTCCCGGTCCCAGCACCCAGACTGGTCCCGGTCCCAGCACCCAGACTGGTCCCGGTCCCAGCACCCAGACTGGTCCCGGTCCCAGCACCCAGACTGGTCCCGGTCCCAGCACCCAGACTGGTCCCGGTCCCAGCACCCAGACTGGTCCCGGTCCCAGCACCCAGACTGGTTCCTGCACCAAGGCTGGGTCTTGCACCCGGTCCATCGGATGCAGTATTTCTCATTGTCTCCACAGAAACTGGTCCAGATGTGATCCTGGGTGCTGAGGTCCTCTCTGCCGCTGGAGATCAGCAACCAGCCGCAAAGGACTCTGAACTGGCTGCTGCAGACCTCGACGCTTCGGCTGCTGCAGACCTCGACGCTTCGGCTGCTGCAGACCTCGACGCTTCGGCTGCTGCAGACCTCGACGCTTCGGCTGCTGCAGACCTCGACGCTTCGGCTGCTGCAGACCTCGACGCTTCGGCTGCTGCAGACCTCGACGCTTCGGCTGCTGCAGACCTCGACGCTTCGGCTGCTGCAGGTCTCGTCTTCTCAGAGGGTCCAGACGCCGAGGGTCCAGACGCCGTCTCTTCGCCTGCAGACTCGACGGTGGTCTCCTCGCCTGCGGCCTCGACGGCGCCCGACGACGTCTCGGAGGAGCCCGACGACGAGGGTCCAGACGACGACGTCTCGGAGGAGCCTGACGACGAGGGTCCAGACGACGACGTCTCGGAGGAGCCTGACGACGAGGGTCCAGACGACGACGTCTCGGAGGAGCCTGACGACGAGGGTCCAGACGACGACGTCTCGGAGGAGCCTGACGACGAGGGTCCAGACGACGACGTCTCGGAGGAGCCCGACGAAGAGGGTCCAGACGACGACGTCTCAGATGGGCCCGACGAGGGTCCAGACGACGACGTCTCAGCCGAGGGTCCTCACAAAGACGGGGGTCTCGAGGATCCTGACGACGAGGGTCTTGAAGACGTCTCGCCGTTCGACGTCCACGAGGGTCCCCACGACGAGGATCTCGATGACGGGGGTCCCGACAACGCAGACGACGACTCGGGACCGGCCGACCAAGTCCCTACTGTCGGGATCTTGTTTCCGGCCGACGATGGTGTTCCGGCCGACGATGGTGTTCCGGCCGACGATGGTGTTCCGGCCGACGATGGTGTTCCGGCCGACGATGGTGTTCCGGCCGACGATGGTGTTCCGGCCGACGATGGTGTTCCGGCCGACGATGGTGTTCCGGCCGACGATGGTGTTCCGGCCGACGAAGGTGTTCCGGCCGACGAAGGTGTTCCGGCCGACGAAGGTGTTCCGGCCGACGAAGGTGTTCCGGCCGACGAAGGTGTTCCGGCCGACGAAGGTGTTCCGGCCGACGAAGGTGTTCCGGCCGTTGCTGGGCGTTACTCCGGTCACCCGCCTAACGCATCGCCGCTCGATGGACGACCTCCTGAACCAGCTGATGGCGATGGGCGGCCTCCAGGTCAACCCCCGGATCTGGCTGGTGGTGATGGGCGTCCTCCTGGGCGTCCCCCGGATCTGGCTGGTGGTGATGGGCGTCCTCCTGGGCGTCCCCCGGATCTGGCCGGTGTTGGCCCGCCGTCCTGCCGGTTGCCTCCCTCCACCCGCCCTTGTTCTTTTGGGGGGTCCTTCTTGGGGGTGTCGGGTGCCACCCTTGAGGGGGGGGTTCTGTCATGATCTGCGCCTGTCAGGCTCTGCGCCTGTCATGTTTTTTCTGTTTTTGCTCACTCCTCAGTTCATGCCTCATCGCTAATCATTTTCACCTGTTGTCCATAGCTAATCACTTTCACCTGCCGCCTGCCAAGGTGCTCTGAGTTTTACTCACTATCCCTCAGTGTATAAAAGCCCTCTCATTTCATCTGTTCCTCGCCGGGTCATAAAATCAAATCAAATCCATTCCTCCCTGATGTCTGGTGGAGCCATCTATCATTCCCTCGTTTTGTAAGTGACTGCACCGTTCAGTCTTTTTGTTTTGTTTATTAAAGTGATTATTATTTTACATTTGTGTCTCTGAGTCCTGTTTCGCCTGCATTCTGGGTCTGCGTCCTCCACCGGAACCGAATCCTGACATCTGCATGCAGGCGGATACTGCAGTGACGTCAATGCCCATATATGGAGAGGGGCAGATCTTCCCGGAGCTGCGGCTAAAATCTGCTATAAATCATGAAATAACACATTTAGCGTTATTTCTCTACACTATAAATGAACACTCCTGTTTTATTTTTAAATAAACTAATAAATATGAATGGCGATGCAATTTGAAAACATGGTGGGTCATGTCCTTTAACATACTGTATTTGACAGTATTTGGCATTATTAGTGTATAGCATGCATCTAAGATCCTTGTTTACGGTTTCCTTATACTTTATATTCTTTTTTTGCTACTTTTGAGTGCAACTGGGACCTTAGGTACACAATTTCTTTCCACCTCATGTACCACATGTGATGTGAAATACAATATAACCTTGAACTGCAAGCAATGGGATATTCTAAACACTGGGTTATTTTGAGGGTCAGAGAAGCCATCTCTGAAAATCTCAGCCATCATAGTGTTGAGCTGTCGGCATATGCTGGTGAAGATTCTCGTCATCCAGGACATGGTAAATTCAAAAAAGTTAAAACCGAAAAACAAATGGACTTTATTTTTAATAGAAGACGTTTCACTTCTTATCTGAGGAGCTTTCTCAGTTCAAAGAACAGAGAGTATGGGGTTTGAGTTATAAAGCTGAGGTAAGTTAGGCCCTGTTTACACGGACACTGTGTGGGGGAAACGGAAATTTAAGGTATGTTAATTAGATTGAAAGTTTTGCGTTGACATGGGCGAATTCTGTGGATACGACTCTCTCCCCCCCACCCCCCGTCCTCATGACTTTACTGTAGTTACCATGCTGGGCCATTAGATGGCGCTGTGATTTTTGGAACCTTCACTACTGCGCACGCGTGCTGCCTGGGGTAAACAGAGCAGACGAGGCAGCCTGTTTTCCTCTCTGGCTAAAAGTTCAGCTACTACAAGTTGTTGTCAACAAGTTAACAAGTTAAAGCTGGAATTTGGATAAGAGTCAACAGATTTGACACCAAGTGGGACCGCTTCATCTAGCAAGCTGCCCACCAGTTGCTGACTGGACCGGAACCGCGTCAACATGTCTGAGTCCGTGAGAATCAGCTGATTTCCAGCAGCGCTACAAGGTAAACAATGTTCTTAATAATGTTTCCTTGTGTTTAGTTCGATCACAGAACAACCAACTGAGGTTTTATTTTTATTTTTTTCCTGCGAGGTCGAAGCTGTTCCACGAAGCGGACCGGCGGTTCGGATCTGGGTCCAGTGTCCACCAGGATGAAAACAACAGAGTCCAGTTCATTAAAGTTCGGTTAACGTGTTTTTAAAAGTGTTCAATTTAATTCTCAGTGTTTGTGACATGAGTTTGTGGTGTTGAATAAATAAATAAATTAAAAATCAACCTGGTGTCTTCATTTTCAGCAGCATGTTAGGCATGACGTAACGAGTCCAGATAGCTTCATTTAGCTCAGATAAATTTAAATATCTCCCACGCTAACATAAATACTGTTTATTATTGTTAAACTGTTAATATATAGCACATTTAGTATGTTATAGTGCAGCGTGACACGTGAAATGTCCGACTGCCTCGTTAACAGACAACTGGATCCAGGCAGCTGGCTCTCTTCCAACACAGATGCAGGTAAGGTGTAGAATAATTAAATATGAGAATCAAAATATATTCCATCAGCTATAGTTCAGAAAGTGGTGCGTGTGTCCACTGTCCAGTCCACCGCCATTGTTAAAATGCCGGCTGTCTGCGCGTGCGTGCTGCGTGCATGTGTTCAAACAAAAGCTCCGTGGGAGATGTTTACATTATCAACGGGGGGTCAGCGAAAAAGTTCCACTTTGAGAGCAGGGTCAGAAAAGTATCGGAGTCAAAGAGGGGGGCCAGCAGCGTTGTGTAGGCGATAAGCAAAGTCGCAAAGAGAAAGTAGCGGTTACACTCAAAATATGCGCCGTGTAAACTGGCCCTTAGATACATATGCAGATTGCCCTGTCAATCCTCACAATAGGGGATTCGTTAAGGTCTATGTTAGTTTGATTTACTGTGGAGTCACTCTGTTGGAAGTTTATTTCGGCTGTTCCCTTTGTCAGGGGTTACCACAACAATTTGGAAATTGTTGGTTTGACGCCGGATGCCCTTCCTGACGCAACCTGGGCTCAAACCCGCAACCTCAGGATTACAAAACCACTGTATGTTAAATAGATCTTAAACTTTACGTTCCTCAGTAATGAGTCAGACAGTTGGTGGCTTTACAATCTAAATAAATTCTCTGCAGAAGCAGTTGTGAAGTCATAAAGCACAACTGATCAGATTGTGTGACTGTGTTCCCTTCAGAGGCTGACGAGAAGCCATAACAATGGATTTACAACCACTATCCTCTATAAACAGGACCAATATACTGTAAATTGAGACAACCCCTTAATAGTACTGGCTCTTCAGAGTTGTGCTGACAATAGTGACATTGATAGTGTCTGTATAAGTGCATGTTTGTGTGTGTGTGGGGGGGGTGGATATATGGGATGGGGATAGCAGCAATGGCTTTACTCAAGCCCACTAATGTCCTGACTGACCTTGCTAAATAAAAACCAGTAGATTGAGTCGTCCGCTCCCCCTGTCTATTGGCGAGCCACTGAGGCTTGAAGTATACATTTGTGCGCCACATTACACCCTTTAATAGGCAGTCAGTCAAAATAACACGCTGCCCGAAATGTCAGCGTTTACCTTCGTAATGACCAAGCTTCCAATGAAATTAATAGATCCTCAGGCTCAGCTCTGTATCTATCTTCAGTGATCCCAAAACCAACCTCTAATACAACTCCATACAGGTGTGTGCATGTGTGTGTGTTTATGGTGGTGGTGGTGGTGTGTGTGTGTGTGTGTGTGTGTGTGAGGGGGGGTCTATGTACTGTATTCTGGGCAGCACGGTGGCACAACTGGTAGAGCTGCTGCCTCTCAGCGAGAAGGTTGCCGGTTCAAATCCCGGTCCGGGGCCTTTCTGGGTGGAGTTTGCATGTTCTCCCCGTGCATGCGTGGGTTTCCTCCGGGTACTCCGGTTTCCTCCCACAGACCAAAAAACATGCTTGTTAGGCTGATTGGTGACTCTAAATTGACCCTAGGTGTGAGTGTGAGAGTGGATGGTTGTTTGGTGTGAGTGAGACAGGTCCCTCTTGTAAATGAGTCCCCGTGACTCAACGAGGCTAGCCTGTATAAATAAAGGTTGAATGAATGAATGAATGAATTCTCACTAAATGTAGCTTTCAAACACTGCTATGGTTTTTGAGTTTATGGGATATGGTAAAATTGAAATTCAACCTAAAATTTTACTTGATAGACTCAAATCATGTTTGAAAATGTTGACAGCTCTTTCATTAGGGCCAGGGAGTAGTGCAGTTACACAACAGTGGATTGATTGTTTGATAGATTAATGTTGTTTATCAATCCTGGTCCTTGGGGGACATAGTTCTGTGTTTGTGATGTTTTCCCTACTCAAATGAACTTGTTTGAAATTGATGGATAGCAAAAGGCTTATGCGGAACCGGATCATTTTGTTCCTTACAAATTGGGTGTTTTCAGGAGGGACACATTAAAACATGGAAAAAAAAAACAGCTCTGAGGATGAGTTTTAGTAAACAACCAGAAATTTACCATTTTGCAAACGATGCAAAGATAATGTAGACACAAAAACTGAAAAGAAATGCAAACAAAAGCCTAATTCAATTTGTTGGTGTTAGCCCTGTCACTATCTCTACTTCTACTGCTTGGACAATTATGTGAAGTCAAAAGAGGTGGCAGGTAAACTATTTCACTACAAAATGGGACACTGTTTCAAGAAACAAATACCCTATTACTTGTTTCTGATACACTTTTACATAAACATATATACTGTATATATTCAGTTTGTATATGGTTTACAAAATATGTGTGTTTAATGCAGATGTGAATTAACCTTTGCTATAATCTGGTATAGCGCATCAAATGGTGACATTTATGTTTGATTTGTACATTGTCCTTTTATACCAAGTTTATTCATTCATTACAATAGACTTCAGCATATCTTAGATTTTATCCTTGTTAACAAATACAACAGTACACTCTAAACATTGTAATGGCTGTTGCAATAATGTATTTTAATAGACAATACTTAACATTTATGTTTTCCCCCTCTATCCTATCATTTCATTTGAAGAACCAAATTGCTCAAAGTTTTATGATCCAGCTCCACCAGTAAAGAATATGGATCATAAGGGTCTACTGCCTAGTGTGACCACATACAATGTATAGCAAACTGCTACAGCCTGAATCTCACTGGGATGCGACTGTAGACGACCAATTAGAGACACAAAATTGTGAGAAGACGCACATATTTTCACTTGGACTAAATCAGTACTTACGTTTGTCTATGTATGTAACTGTGAAAATATTGCAGCATTCTTATGAATAATGTGCAAACTACTTGTTACATTTTTGTCAAAATTGTCTTAATTATGTCTCAATTTGTCCATTTTGTCTTCAGTCGCAATTTTGTTTCATGGGATGCCAACTCCTCCCTACGTTGTTTAGTGGTTTTTTCCACATTCCACCTTGCAGAAACTATTTTGAAAAGGGTCAGATATGTTTTTTTTTTCATTCATTCAACCTTTATTTAGGCAGGTTAATCCCACTGAGCCTCGAGGACTCATTTACAAGAGAGACCCTGTTTCAGATATCGCCAAAGACTGACTGCTTTGGGAAGAAGTTTGCTTTGCAAATTTTCTGGAAATGTTCAACATGCTTTTGAATGGGAGTAAAACTCACACAAGAAAATTCTGGACCCTGGCAAACAAATAGTTTTTTTAAGGTTGTCACCATTATAGTTCAATGAGACATTAGCTCAATAGAGGACAGGGTAAAATACAAACAATAGTACAAAGAAGACAATTTTGTTACCAACAAATACCTTCTGTCCACAGTGACTGGTAAAAATACTTTTTTTTGAAAACCCTTTATTTATACAGGTAGTCTCATTGAGCCATGAGAACTCATTTTCAAGAGAGACCTGTTTAGGAAGCAGATGGTGGAGGTTAAGGGCCTTGCTCATGGGGCCCAGAGTGGGGTTAATGAGGGTGGAGGCAGGTGTGGGTGTTTCACCTTTTTTTATTTTTTTTATTTTTTTTTTTTTTT
>JBBPBX010039711.1:0-29744 GCA_038048925.1 Garcialebias charrua
AGTTTGGAACACACTTGTTGATCAACTGGGACAATGGAGCGGCGCAGATTTTTTAGGATGCATGCCACTTTCAGTTTTGTCCAAAGTAGTGTACTCCACCATCATCAATGTGTGTATATATAAATATATATGTATATATATATATATATATATGTATATATATATGTATATATGTGTATATGTATGTACTGTATATATAAATATATATGTATGTACAGTATATATTATGTATGTATGTGTACATATATGTGTATATATACACACATGTATGTATATATATAAACACGTGTGTGTGTGTATATATATATATACTCACGCATATGTTTGTATGTGTACACATGTATGTATATACAATATATATACATATATGTGTATATATACACACACATATATATATATATATATATATATATATATAGTATATATATATATATATATATATATATATATATACTATATATATATATATATATATATATATATATATATATACTGTATATGAACATTTGTCTGTGGCTGAAAAAGCCACAGACAAAGCAGAATGTTCAAAAAAGAAACAAGCTCATCCACTTTGGTTGTGTGTTCTTTTCCAGCTCTTCTTCTAATGTGTGTGTTAGTGGTTAATAAAGAGCTTAATGTATCACTAGCGCCACCAGCTGGTTAGAAGCGTTGATATTAATGATCCACCCACTGCAGGAGAATTACCCGCCCACTGCAGGAGAACTTCACGCCCACTAAAGGGGTCCTAAGCGTGCAGTGGGTACAGAAATAAACCGGTCCCATAGGAACTGGCCCAAACTAGCCACAATGGGACCTTACAGGAACCAGACCTGTTGATAAGAGGCATAAATGCGGTGGATGAGTAGGTAACCTGTAGTTTGTGTATTCTCCTACTAATCAAGTGGAATGGATTCGTTCATGAAGAAATAGAAACAGTGCTGGGTGAACTAATATTTCATGGTAAATTTGTGTGTGTGTGTGTGTGTGTGTAGGGGGGGGGGTCCCAAATGAATTTTTTTTTTAAATATGAGGGGGAACTGTCCCATTCACCTACAATTGATGTGACGTCTATGCACACAGTCCTAATGCTACGTTCACACCGAACGCGTTTTGAGCTGCAGGAGTGGCCGGTTTACATGCAAAGTCAATGGGGGACGCGCCTCTAGGGGCCGTGCGTCGCGTCACGTCCATTTTGAGCGGCGCGGAAGGGGCGGCAGTGCGTTTTCCGTGCATGAGGTGCCCGCGGCCGCCGACGCTCGAGTTGAAAAATCTGAACTTTTGCCGCTCAACGCGTGTTGACAACCAATCAGGGAGAGTCAGCTATGTGACGCGGTAACGAGGGGACGGATGTTGCGCAAGTGTGACGTATTGTTTGTGAGACACAGAAACAGCCCGCAAATTCGGGTTCAAGTATGAAGGATAAACTCATCGTTGCTATGTGTTCCCATCCAGTCCTTTACGACCAGTCAAGTGTGTTGTACAGAGACCAAATTAAAAAGGACCTTGCCTGACGGAGTGTCAGTGAGGAAGTCGAGATATCGGGTAAGTTTTGAATTGTAAACTTTTCACGTTTAGCAAGTTTAAGCTTTGCTAGCCGATTTTAGCTAACACAAAGTATAGCCACCACGTTTCACGTTTTTCAATGCTTTTGTTTAGTGGCAACATGCAAGAAAAGGTGGAAGAGTCTCTGGGACACATATGCCAAGGAGACAAAAAAGGAGAGAGACAGAAACCAGAGTGGTGCAGGCGCAGATAGCACACCAAAGTGGAAATACATGGTGGTCATGGCCTTCCTGAAGCCATTTATCATGCCACGTGAAACCAGTGGCAATATGCAAGACAGGACAGGACAGTTTCATGGAGGACTAGGCCGCTGTGGACAACGAGCCAGAAGAACAAGATGAGGCTGAAGAGGAATCAGCAGCATTCGACGCCTCCGTAATGGGTTAGTTGTGACTTGTGACTCATCAATCTTTTCAAATTCAAGATCTTTTTTATTGAATTTTTTATTTTTTTTTTCTTCAGACAACAACAACAAACAAAAACAACAACAACAACAACAAAAAACACAACAATCAATCTAAGTTACAACATGTAGAAAATAATCCCTACCCAATCACTGCCAAAAGAAAAGGAAAAAAATAAATAAAAGGTAAAATAGCCAAGAGACTGCATTAACCTGAATGAGTTGTGTTGTCAAAGAGACTGGAACAGATTCAGGAAAGGTCCCCAGACATTCTCAAATTTACCCTCTTTCTGTTGGAGTGTGAATCTGATTTTCTCCAGCTTTAAACAGGACATGATGTCAGCCAACCACTGAGCGTGAGTGGGTGGAAACGGTTCTTTCCACCTAAGCAAAATAGCTCGTCTGGCCAGGAGAGAGGTGAACGATATTACATGTTGTTGGTTTTTATTTAGGTTTGTCATGCCCTCTACAAGACCAAACAGAGCAATCAGTGGGTCAGGGTTCAGGCGTGTATCTAGTACATGTGATAAAGTCTGAAAGATTTCCCGCCAATATTTGTTCAGAGATGGGCAAAACCAAAACATATGGGAGAGAGAGGCTTCAGCATGTTTGCATCTCACACAGTATGGGCTGACATCAGGATACATAGAGGACAATTTCAGTTTAGAGATGTGAGCTCTGTGCACCACTTTAAATTGTATTAGACAATGTCTAGCACAGAGAGAACTGGAGCTCACCAGTTTGAGTATGGAGGTCCAAGAGTCCTCTGAAATAGAGGAGCCGAGATCCTCTTCCCAAGCAGCTTTGATTTTATCTGAGGAAGCACGCTTCAAATCCAATAGTTTACTGTAAATGAATGAAATGGACTGTTTTTTATTTGGGTCTAGAGAAAGAATAGTGTCAACAATACTGCTATCAGTTGAAATGGAGAGGCTGGACAAATGAAGAGTAATAAAGTGCCGTATTTGGAGATACCTAAAAAAATTGGACTGGGGAAGACTAAATTTTTCACATAGTTGTTGAAATGAAGCTAAAGTGTTATTGAGAAACAAGTCATTGAAGCGTACTATACCCCTTCTTTGCCATTCTTTAAAAACAGAGTCCTGAGATGAGGGTTTGAAAAGTTGGTTAGACATGATAGGGCTATAGAGAGAGAAACTAGAGAAATTGAAACATTTACGAAATTGTGCCCAGATTTTTAGTGAGTGTTTTATAACTGGATTTATAACAGTTGTAAGTGGTGGAAGCGGGAGTGAGGATCCCAAGAAAGCCACGGAGGACCATTTCCCAGAACACTGTGACTCCATCTCTACCCAGTCAGGGCTGTCAGGCCTGTTGTAATAGAATGACCAGAATGCTAGACAGTGCAAGTTTGCTGCCCAATAATAAAAGCGGAAATTTGGAAGGGCAAGACCGCCTGCGGCCTTAGTTTTTTGGAGATGTGTCTTATTTAAGCGTGGACGTTTTCCTTGCCACAGATATGATGAAATGATGGAATCTAACTGAACAAAGAATGAACCAGGGATAAAAACAGGAATATTTTGAAAAAGATATAAAAACTTAGGTAAAGTGACCATCTTGACTGAGTTAATACGGCCTGTGAGGGAAATGGAAAGCGGTGACCATCGGGATAATGCCTGCTTTGTCTGATTCAACAGAGAGACAAAGTTTTCTTGATATAAATCTTTATACCTCCTCGTAACTGTAACACCCAGGTAAGAGAATTTTGTCTTCTCAATTTTAAGAGGCCATTTACCAAAGTCAAGAGTCTGCGCCAGGGTATTGACAGGGAAAATTACACTTTTACTCAGGTTTAATTTGTAACCAGAGTTTATTCCAAATTCCTCAAGTAATGATAAAACGGAGGGCAGCGTGTCAGTCGGATGAGAAATGAAAAGTAAAAGGTCATCAGCATAAAGGGAGACCTTGTGCTCCATATCGCCTCTCCAGATTCCTGAAATTGTGTCACAGGACCGCAAGGCAGTGGCAAGAGGTTCAATTGCCAGGTCAAAGAGCATAGGGCTCAGTGGGCATCCCTGGCGAGTTCCTCGATGTAGACTGAAGGGTTTTGATATCTGAGAGTTGGTACGAATGGTTGCGGTGGGATGTGAATAAATTAATTGCACCCATGTAATGAAATTGGGGCCAAAACCAAATTTGTCAAGAACATTAAACAAGTAGTCCCATTCAACCCGATCAAATGCTTTCTCTGCATCAAGGGAAATAACACACTCAGGAACAGTATCCGAAGGAGAATAAATAATGTCAAAAAGGCGTCTGACATTAAAAAAGGAGTGCCTGCCTTTAATGAATCCAGTCTGGTCTTTTGATATGATCAAAGGAAGGATCTTTTCCAACCTTTGAGCAAGAACTTTGGCTAAAATTTTGGCGTCTGTATTTAAAAGGGAGATTGGTCGATAAGAGGAACAGTGAGTTGGGTCTTTTCCTTTCTTTGCAATGAGGGTAATGCAGGCCTCTAAAAAAGATTTCGGAAGGGATCCTTGGTCAAATGACTCTAAGAGAACCGAGTGTAGGAGTGGGGAAAGTAATGAAGAAAATTTCTTAAAAAATTCAGCAGGGAAGCCGTCAGGACCCGGACATTTGCCAGACTGCATTACCGATACAGCTGACACAATTTCTGTCAGGGATATTGGGATCTCCAGTGCATCTTTCAGGTTGGGTGTGAGTTTTGGCATGTTGGTCTTTTCGAAAAACTGAGAAGATAAATTCTTGTTGGTTTGGGATTCTGAAGTATATAAATGGGAATAAAAGTCCTTAAATGCTCTGTTAATTTGTAAATGATCTAGAGTTGTGGTGCCGTTCTCTAATTGGATCTTAGGGATGATTTGTTTAGCCATGGCACCCTTCAACTGATTTGCCAGTAGTTTTCCTGACTTTTCTCCATGTATGTAAAATGATGATTTACTTTTCAAAAGTGATTGTTCTATTGAGTATGTAGACAATGGCCCTCATGCACGAAAATGTTCTTATTCTTATCCTAAATTTCTCCTACTTTTGTTCGTACGAAGCGTTCGTACGAACATGCCACGTCAGAACCAACAAAGTCTTCTATCCACAGGAAAAGCGTGTAAACGGGCTGCTTAAAGGTGATGAATTCCACCTGTTCTACTCACCTGCGCGTGCTCGCGTGAAGGTAATTTACATAATTTCCACCCCTCAAAACACCATATAAGGCCACGCTTCCTGCCTTCTGACAGCAGGAAGTGTCCATTCATTCAAACTCAAGAAGTAAAAGGAGGAACTTCACGCGTTCGGAGATCTGCTCTCAGTGGCGCTGTGGCTACCCCCCCCCCCCCGCAGGTGTCGGATGGTCAAATATCTTTAATTTTAGTGTACTGTGTTACATTATAGTTTCACTTATTCAGAAGAGCGCACCGCTACCCCCCACCCCCCGCAAGTGTCGGATGTGTTTTTGAACAGAAGCATTTTAAAATGTCTCGAAACTACAGTTAACTTCATATTAATATTGTAGTGCATATGTTGTGTGTCCCGTGGGTCGTACAGTATCAGAAATCAAGAATAAATGGTTTGATCTGAAAATGGCTTCAAACAAACGTCTCGCCGCAGCACGGACAGGAGGTGGTCAGTCTGCGAGATGGATGAGCAGACTGACTGCAAGACGCGCGATGATCCACACTCAGAACACAGATGACAGTGCGCCCGCAGTCAACAGGCATGAAACGAATGAATAAGCTGGTTTCGCTTTTTTCTCCCCTCTCTCTGCGGTGCTGTGTGTGTGTGTGTCTGGTCGACAGTGGCGCGGCGTGGGGGAACCGTGCCGACACTGGCGCGGGGTGGGGGGACCCCGTGCCAGTGGCACGGACAGTGGCGCGGCGTGGGGGGGCGTATGCCACACCACGCGCGGGGGCGCACGGTGGTCGAGTGGGGCGCGGGGGGGGGGGTTGAAGCCGCTTTCTTTTAATTTAACAAATTTGTGTCGTTGCATTTAATTCTTTTTAAACTCAGAATATTTTCTAAATAACGAAATATAAGTTATTAGTGATGGAAATCCATCTGGATAACAGCGGACCGACTGCTCGTAAAATATACGACAGGTCCGGACCACACGTACATTTTGTTCGTATCTGAAAAAAATCTTAGGATACGAAAACATTGTTGAATGCCACAAATGATCCCAAATCACTCGTACGCACAGTTTAAGGACAAATCTGTGCGTAAGAACGGTTCGTGCATGAGGCCCAATAAATCAAACTTAGTTTTGAGTTCTACTTTTTTTTTGTACAGATTAGGGCATTTGTTTTGAGCATATTGTTGATCAATTTCTTTTATCTGCTGGGCTAAATCAGTTCTTTCTTTTTGAGATTTTTGCCTCAGCCGGGCGGTATATGAAATGATTTGTCCCCTAAGATAGGCCTTAAGGGTATCCCAAACTGTTGACAGTGGGATCCCAGGAGTTCTGTTTATGGATAGAAAGAAGGTTATTTCTTTTTCTATAAATGTAACAAAATCATTGTTTAACAGTAACGTTGAATTGAATCTCCACTGTCTACTCCTTATAGGAATGTCAGGGAGGGACAAAGACAGAGTGACAGGTGCATGGTCTGAGATGACAATACTGTGGTAGTCACAGCCACGGACAGAGGGAAGAAGTTTGTTGTCCATGAAAAAGTAATCGATCCTCGAGTATGAATGATGAACATGAGAAAAAAAAGAATATTCTCTCTCAGCTGGGTGTAAAAAACGCCATACATCGCACAGGCCATACTTACCCAGACAGCATTTACATTTGGGCCGGATCCGTTTACAAGTCGCCAGATCCGCATAACAGTCAGATGCGGTTTACAACTCTGAGCCAACTCCTTACCGGGCTCGTTTACAAGTCGCCAGATCCGCATAACAGTCAGAGACGGCGTGGTGTTGTGTGCCAGTTCCACCCCGATTCTGAGATCATGAGCTGCACTGACACCTGCGCTGGGTGTGGTTCTGATCCGGTTTTTGCCTGCAGACCGAATGCGCCAGCCTCAGAGGTTTACAAAGACTGGCATCTGGCTCTGATCTGGTCCCAGACTGCAAGCCAACTGCGCCTTCCTTGGCTTTATTTTTTTTAAGCAACAGACGCAGCACTGAGAGAAGTGATCCCTTACCAAAAAGTAGTATATGCAAGTATACTTAAAGTACACTAATTTTAAACTAAAAAAATAAGAGTATACTTTCAGTATACTTTTTAGGTACTTATCAAAAGTATACTTGGCCAAGTTTATTTTACACAATACTTGACTTATACTAAAAATAAACTAAAAGTCTAAGTATACTTAATCTATACTTATGTTTAAACTTTTGGCCAAGATATTTTACACAAAGTATTTTCACACTGGTTTATTTTTAGTACTTCTGTTTTAAACGTTTTGTCAGTTTTTTGAAACAGCTCGAGCTGTTTTTTTATATTGTTGTATATATATATGATCATGTACGTCCCAACCAATCAACGCCACTCTTGCTTGTCAGGTTGCATGTGAACTTTGTCCTAACCAATCAACGCCACTCTTGTTTATCGCAGGAAGTAGCATGTGATCATATCCAACCAATCAACGCCTCTTGCTTCGCGCGCTTCTTTCAAATGTAGCCATTTCCTTTCAACTGTTGGACAAGAAGCTGTTGTTGTGTTGGACTCAGCGCTCGTAAAACTTGCTTTTTATTAGACGTCGACTGGTCAGACTCTGGACGACGACTGGACATTCAGTTGGAAGTTGAAGGTCGGTTCGGTTTTGTTTATTTGCTAGCTTTTTTAGCTCTGTTCAGTTGAATGAACAAAACCTGCTGTTGCTAAAAGCTAAGCTAACAACGAGCTAAAACGGGTGTGTCGTGTATGCTGCTGAGGCAGATAATTTGAGGCAAGTAAAACACTGCAGGTTAGGTTATTCTAGCGTTTAAATAAGCCATATATGCTACGTTTTTTTTTTTTTTTTTGGCTTAGTTCCTGGATGGTTTTTCAAAGAGACAGGCCCCGCATCCTCACGATGTTTGCGTCGCGTCTGTTAACACACATGCGCTCACTAGCGAGCAGAACAATAACCGCAGCCAGGCTGAGATACTAATTTACTTTAAATACGTATTTCAGCAACATACTGTTTTTGTAGCTGCTTAAACAAGAGGCTGAAGGAAGATATATCTCATTCACGAGGTCTTGAGAGTCAATTACTTTCTGAGAGTTTCATTAAAGATTTACTGGAACATGAGATATTTTGCTAACAGACACACAGGCAGGCTAATATGAGTGCCAGACTTTGGTGGTGGTGGTGCTAAACTGTTCATAGTAACACAGCAGAGGTGTTTGTCCCTTGTTGATGCGAATCTTTAGGTTTGAATGCTCTTTATTTGTCTCTAAGTTGATGGAAGCATCAAAGTGATGCATGTAGAACAGAAACTAAAGATTTATCACATGTTCTCTTTGATTCTGCAGGTTGTCAGAGATCAGCTGTGCCTCTCTGCTCTCAGCTCTTCAATCCAACCCCATCTGACACAACTGGGTCAGACTCAGAACCTAGCCTTGAGAACTGCGGTAAAGTGAGCCACTCGTCATTGAGAGGTAATTTCTAAGTACCGGTAGTTTGAGTAAAGCAATTAAGACACTGATTTTTTGTTGACAGAGTTCACTTTGCTCTCAGCATTAAACGTGACGCTTGAACATGGTTTGGTTTCATGTTGCTCCACTTCATTCACCCAGAGTTTGAAGGAGCACACACCTTTTATTAATTAAAGCTGCACAGGTGCAGTAAATTAAGTCACATGATGCATCTGAGCATCCAATACAAAACAAGCCTATAAAGAAAAACAAATTCAAACAAAATGAGAGCAATACAAAAACATTCATAATGTCAACACCCCCACTTGCTCACATTTTGGGTAACTCCCTCAGGCTCTTAATGTTTCAAACCTAAATAAATTCTTCATACACCAAACAAACATTTCATACTTTTTCAACTTCATCTTGGTTGCTGGTTTGGTTAGTACGTCTGCAACCATATCATTTGTACTTTAAGAGTAAATGTACTTTTGTTTTAAAGGTCTCGAGTCCCACCTACCTGCTCCAACATTTTCCTCTGGACCTGTTGTCAGGTATAATCTGTAAATTTTAACATTTAAATACTGTATACACACACATTTCAGTACTACATTGTCTTTTTTTTCCCTCGGCTAGTCTGGGAGAAAAATACCTAAAGCTTCTGGATCCAGTTGTACACAAAGAAGTACCTGTGAGGCCAACCCTGTAATGGGTAAGTGCTGGCTACTTTGGTTTTTGTTTTCCATTGTTTGGTATGTTCATTGTTATGGAAGATCAAAACTGACATAATTAGAAGTAAAAGCATGTATATGAATGGACTGATAAATTAATAAATACACTAAAAATGCACAAATTAAATTACAAAGGAGAAATTTACTTCATGTTATATAATTTAATTGACCTTTTTATTTTCCAGGTTAGTTCCAATAAATTATATATTTCTGCTTATAATTTACATTTTACTGTATTTTTAAAATATATATTTTTGTTTTTCTTGTAGATGCATTTGTGCCTTTTAATGTTTATATTCAATTATTGTTTATATTTTTTTTCCCACAAGTTTTTCTTTTTTAAATGGGTCTTACATTTCTATGTCTCCTGTTTTGACTTTACCTTATGCATTTCTGCTTCATGCACAGTAGATCTACACATGGATCCTGCTCCTTCCTGTTTTTTTGACCAATAGAAGTGGAGCTGACCCAAGAAGCTCTGCCCACCTTATTTACATCATGAGACAGAAATACATAAGATGAAGTAAAAACGGGTGACAGAGAAGTGTAAAAACACATGGAAATAAAAAGACTTTTGGGGGAATAAATATAAAATAAATAAATATTTACAATATAAATATTGGGAGGCACAAATGCAGATACAAGTAAAAAGGAACACAAAAATATGTTTTTAAAAACAGTATGTAAAGTTTATTGGAACAAAGCATAAAAATAAATATGAAGGTAAATTAAATTATAAAACATGAGGTAAAGTTCTCCTTTTTTAATTTAATTGATGCATTTCAAGTGTATTTATTGGTCATTTTATATACAGTATTTTGGCTTTTACTTCTAATTATGTCAGTTGGGGTTCTTCATTAATTGTTACCTGCATGATTTGAATTTATTTTACAATCTCTGATGTCCATATCCTCTGACCTAGGCCTCACTGAATTCTCTAATACTTGACTAAATGTGTTGAGAGCCTCCAGCTGACTACATGCACACGTAAGTTATGACAATTTCTTATGTTTGTTTGTTTTTGTTTTATTATATTCTTCTTCTTCTTTCGGCTTTTCCCTTTTCAGGGGTCGCCACAGCGAGTCATCCTCCTCCACCTCACTCTGTCCTCTGCATCCTCTGTCCTCACTCCAACTACCTCCATGTCCTCTCTAACTGCATCCATATATCTCCTCTTTGGTCTCCCTCTTTGTCTTTTTCCTGGCAGCTGCATTTCTAACATCCTTCTACCAATATACCCACTGTCCCTCCTCTGGACATGTCCAAACCATCTCAGTCTGGCCTCCCTAACTTTATCTCCCAGTTGTTCAACATGTGCTGTACCTCTGATGATCTCATTCCTGATCTTATCCATCCTTGTCACTCCTAAGGAGAACCTCAGCATCTTCATTTCTGCTACTTCCAGTTCTTTCTCCTGTCTTTTTGTCAATGACACTGTCTCCAGACCATACAACATAGCTGGTCTCACCACTGTCTTGTAAACTTTTCCTTTGACCTTTGCTGACACCTTTTTGTCACAAATCACTCCTGAAACTTTTCTCCATCCACTCCATCCTGCCTGGACTCTCTTCTTCACCTCTTTACCACATTCCCCATTTTCCTGGACAGTGGACCCCAAGTACTTGAAGTCCTGCACCTTTGTGACCTCTGCTCCTTGTAGCCTCACTGTTCCACTGGCCTCCCTCTCATTCACACACATGTACTCTGTCTTACTACGGCTGACTTTCATTCCTCTTCTTTCAAGTGCATACCTCCACCTCTCCAAGTTGTCTTCCACCTGTTCCCTATTCTCACCACAGATCACAATGTCATCTGCAAACATCATAGTCCATGGGGATTCCTGCCTGACCTCATCTGTTAGTCGGTCCATCACCAGAACAAACAAGAAGGGGCTCAGAGCCGATCCTTGATGCAATCCCACCGCCACCTTGAAGCTATCTGTCACTCCCACAGCACATCTCACCACTGTCCTGCTGTCCTCATACATGTCCTGTACCAGTCTAACATACTTTTCTGCCACTCCAGATTTCCTCATGCAATACCACACCTCTTCTCTTGGCACCCTGTCATATGCTTTTTCTAAATCCACAAACACACAATGGAGTTCTTTCTGACCCTCTCTGTACTTCTCTATCAACATCCTCAAAGCAAAGATGGCATCTGTGGTGCTCTTTCTTGGCATGAAACCATACTGCTGCTCACAGATAGTCACCTCTTGTCTAAGTCTTCCTTCCACAACTCTCTCCCAGATCTTCATTGTGTGGCTCATCAACTTAATTCCCCTGTAGTTGCTACAACTCTGTACATCACCCTTGTTCTTAAAAATGGGAACCAGCACACTTCTTCTCCATTCTTCAGGCATTTTCTCACCCTCAAATATTCCATTAAATATTTGAGTCAAAAACCTCACTGCCATCTCTCCAAGGCATTTCCAAACCTCCACTGGTATGTCATCAGGTCCTACTGCCTTCCCCTTCTTCATTCTTTTCAGAGCTTTCCGGACTTCACCCTCACTAATTTTTCCCACTTCCTGGTCCACAGTTTCTATTACCTCCACTCTTCTTTCTCTTTCATTCTCTTCATTCATTAGCTCCTCAAAGTAATCCTTCCATCTTCCCATCACACTCTCCTCACTTGTTAGAACATTCCCATTCCCATATTTAATAAGCCTAACCTGCTGCACATCCTTTCCAGCCTGATCCCTCTGTCTTGCCAATCGGTACAAGTCCTTCTCGCCCTCTTTAGTGTCCAGTCTCCCATATAACTCATTGTACGCCCTCTGCTTTGCCTTAGCTACTTCCCTCTTTGCTCTATGTCCCATCTCCTTATATTCCTGTCTCCGCTCTTCAGTCCTCTCACAGTCATATTTCTTCTTGGCTAATCTCTTTCTTTGAATGGCGTCCTGCACTTCACTATTCCACCACCAGGTTTCCTTATCTTCCATTCTTTGTCCAGATGACACACCAAGTACCTTCCTACCTGTCTCTCTAATTACTGTTGCTGTAGTAGCCCAGTCACTTGGAAGCTCTTTCTTACCACCCAGAGCCTTTAACAGCTCGTCTCTGAATTTCTCACAACATTCTTCTTTCTTTAGCTTCCACCATTTGGTCTTCTTCTCTGGTTTTACTCTTGTTCTCTTCTTCGCAACAACAGTCATTCTACACACAACCATCCGATGCTGTCTGGCCACGCTCTCCCCTGCTACAACCTTACAGTCTCCAATCTCTCTCAGGTTTCCTCTTCTACACAGAATGTAATCGACCTGTGTACTCCTTCCTCCACTCTTATAGGTCACTCTATGTTCCTCCCTCTTTTGGAAATAGGTATTGACTATAGCCATTTCCATTCTCTTGGCAAAATCCACCACCATCTGTCCTTCCTGGTTTCTTTCCTTGACACCAAACCTACCCATCACTTCCTCATCCCCTCTGTTTCCTTCACCAACATGTCCATTCAGGTCTGCTCCAATCACCACTCTTTCCTCCCTGGGAATACTCTCTATCACTTCATCCAAATCTTTCCAAAATTTATCTTTCTCCTCCCCATCACATCCAACCTGTGGAGCATAACCACTTACTATGTTTAGCATCAGACCTTCTACTTCTACCTTTAGACACATCACCCTATCTGACACTCTCTTCACCTCTACTACATTCTTTGCCAACTCCTCCTTCAGGACCACCCCTACTCCATTTCTCTTTCTATCCACACCATGGTAAAACAGTTTAAACCCTGCTCCAATACTGTGAGCCTTGCTGCCCTTCCACTTGGTCTCTTGGACACATAAAGCATCTACCTTTCTTCTCTGCATCATGTCAGCCAGCTCTCTACCTTTGCCTGTCATTGTCCCCACATTTAGAGTTGCAACCCTCAGTCCTACATTCTTCACTTTCCTCCTCTCCCTCTGTCTCCTGACACGTTTTCCTCCTCTGCGTCTTCGACTAACAGTAGTACAATTTCCGCCGGCACCCTGTTTGTCAACAGCACCGGTGGCGGACGTTGTTAACCCGGGCCTCGACCGATCTGGTATGGTTTCACTTTGATGAACTCGCATTATGGTTTTGGCAAGTGTTTTACATCGGATGCCATTCCTGACACAACCCTCACCATTTACCCGGGCTTGGGACCGGCACAAGAGATACAATGGCTTGTGCTCCCTAGTGGCTGGCTGTTTTGTTTTATTATATTGTTTTTTGGTATTGCCTGGTTATAATCTTGTTTTTCTTTGTGCTTTTCTTAGGCTCCTGTCTGACCTCCAAATGCTAATGTTGCTAGCAATGAGGACCCCACAAGGATGTGTACTGAGCCCCCTTCTATTCACCCTGCTAACACACGACTGCACACCATCATACAGCTCCAACCACTTCATCAAGTTTGCGGACGACACAACAGTGGTGGGTCTCATCAGCAACAACGATGAGACGGACTACAGGAACGAGGTGAGCCGCTTGGCCTTGTGGTACGGACACAACAATCTCACTCTCAACGTGGAGAAGACAAAGGAGATTGTCGTGGACTTCAGGAAGAGGGATGCCCAACATGCCCCTCTGACCATCAACAGCACCGCAGTGGAGAGAGTGGACAGCACCAAGTTCCTGGGAGTGCACGTCTCAAAGGACCTGTCCTGGAGCAGGAACACTGCAGCACTGGCCAAGAAGGCTCACCAGCGTCTCTACTTTCTCCACAAGCTGAAAAGGGCTGGAGCTTCAACCCCCATCATGTGCACCTTCTACAGAGGTGCCATAGAAAGTGTCCTGACCAGCTGCATCACTGTGTGGTTTGGTGCATGTACTGCATCCTGCCGCAAGAGCCTCCAGCGCATCATGAGAGCAGCTGAGAAGATCGTCGGCACCTCCTTCCCCTCACTGCAGGACTTACACAGCAAACGCCTCACTCGGAAAGCCCACTGCATGGCAGGTGATCCCACACACCCACTACACAGCTGCTTTAGACTGTTGCCTTCAGGGAGGAGACTGAGGAGTCTCCAGGCTCGAACCAGCAGACTGAGAGACAGCTCTGTTCATCAGGCAGTAAGGATGCTAAACACTCTGCCTGCTCTGCCTCCCCTCCCATTTGAACTGCCTTAACACAAAAAACTTTCTCACACATTACCACACAACACAAAGATTTTAACACTGGTCCCTGTGTCATCAAACGGGTTATTCACTAAACTCTCAGTCATGTGCTCATTCAGTTTGCACTACTTCTCATATTTGCACTGTTTGTATTACATTACTGCCTATAGTCATACTACTGTTTATATTCACTGTTTACATTAATACTGTTTACATTTATTACTACTGTTTACATTTACACTACTTTTATATCTACACTACTGCTGATACATATACAGTATTCTCTGACTAGCCTTATTTAAGGATGCCCAATGTGCCTTACTGCATATGCCACTTTGCCTCTATACCAACATCAACTACCTCATACATATACTGTGTACATTAACTCATATGCTGCTTTGCCACTCTTTGCAAATGTCAATGCTAGAACCTTCAGTTTATTTTATAGATACACTTTATATACTTTTTATACTACTATGCAATAACTCAGGACAGTATTACACTTTTATCATTTCATTTTATGCTTATGTCAAAATGTTTAGTGTTTTAGTGTTGGTGTAACTGTCAGGACAGTGTTACACTTTTACTATTTTATGCTTATGTTTATTAAATGTTTTAGTGTTTTAGTGTTTAAATGGTTACTTTTGCACCGAGGGACTGAGAGAGAAATGCAATTTCAATCCTGTTTATGTCCTGTACATATTGCAGTTCTGACAATAAAAGTTGACTTTGAAACCTCACATCTTCCACAAAGTGCTAAGGTGAATCTCTGCCACAGACAGTCCTGCATTTGGAGATTCATCACAGATGAGTGAGGACGTCGCTTTCCTCTGCTGTGACTGACTCTTAAAATGACTGAAAGACACTGAAACTGTCATACAGAAGCAGATCATGGTATTTATGATGCATACCTCTGGTAATTGTAGTTTCTTTTATTATTAAGGTTGTTATGTTATCATTGTTATCAATTTTAACTTTTTAACATTTTTGAATTTGTTTTGCTCATGAATAAACAGTTTTTAAGCAACAACTTATGTGGATATTTTGTGTGTGCTCTATTTAGACCTGTTGTACATATCTGTATTGCGGGTTTGAACCAGATCTGGGCCGCGTTTTGAGATTCGACTTACTCTACTGGGCCGGACCTGGGCCAAATCCGCCTAAAAATGAAATGAGGATGCCGCATCTGGGCCGCATCTGGGCCAAATTTGCCTAAAAACTAAACAAGGATTCCGTATCTGGGCCACATTTGGGCCGAATGCAGTAGTTTTGTAGCACTTCTGGCCCACCTCCGGCCCAGATCCAATCCAGATCCGCAATCCACATCCGGGCCAGTTTTGGCCCGTTGGACAAAAAGACACCGGGCCGGATCCATTTTACAAATGCGGGCCAAATGTTTTCATACATTTGGCCCAGATCCGGCCCACATAACTTTTGCTGTCTGGGTAGATAGAAAGGCACGAATAGTGTGGGACGACCTGCTGGCTGTGGCAGGGTTTGTAGAGGATCTGTCCAAAACTGGGTCCAACCAGCAATTCAAGTCACCACTGAGTATCAATGAGTATGTGTTTAGGTCCGGGAGCAGTGAGAATAATTTCTCAAAGAAACCAACATCATCCGTATTTGGGGCATAAACGTTAACTAGCACTACTGGTGTGTTGTACAATTTACCGGAAACAATCACAAAACGACCATATTTATCTGAGTTAACTTGAAAAGGTTCAAATGAAATGTCTTGACTGATGAGGATCGAGACGCCCCGAGCCTTTGCTCGAAATGAGGAATGGAAACTCTGCCCGTGCCATGTTTGCAGTAATCGTTTGCTATCGTCACTTCTAATGTGAGTCTCCTGCAGGAAAGCAATGCCTGTATTTAACTGTTTTAAATGAGAGAGCACCTTCCTTCTCTTGACGGGGTGGTTCAAACCTTTGACGTTCCAGCTTGACAACACCAACTGACCACTCATATTACTAATAATTTGTATAAGAAAGGTAGGTAATACAGTCTAATGTGTTGATGGCTGTGCAGTTCTTGGCAAAGTGAAAGAAAATATAAATTAATGGCAGTGATGGACCCCCCACCCCCCTCCCTTTCCCACCCTGGACAGCTGCAACAGACAGAAGCAGCAAGCTCCATAGAAATTAAAAATAAGTCTCCTGTCTAACTTTTAAAGGGGACCACAGATGCAAAATTCACTTTTTAATGTTTTTTTTACTCAACTTTGGGTATTTACTTCATAAAAAAACAGTCCTTGTGCCAAAAAAATGCACCCAGTGGTTTATTTACTCTAAGTAGATTTATTTATTTTTGATAAATACACCAGGATTCACACTTCCTGCAGTTATTGACGTCACAGGCCGTAGCCAATCACCTCAAACCTGAGTCCAGCCCCTCACCTAGCAACCCCTGGTTAGGCTCAACCCACTTCTGTATTAAACACATGACTGTTGTTTTTCATGATTTCATCTCATCTTTTGTTTATATGTTCTTAATTTCATGTGTACAGCACTTTGTTGCAGCTGTGTTTTTTTAAATGGCTTTATAAATAAAGTATAATTGTTATTTTTATATTTTAGTTCAATTTTTAGTGTATTTGCGATCGCTCCCAACGCGCAGCCGTCAAAAATTAAACGAGCGGACCCCCGGCGTAGGGACCAGCGGCAACGGGACCCTCTTCTGGCGCGATGGAGCGGAGCTTCAATTGTACAGCCTCGCTGCTGCCCTCGCAGCAGCCTCGCAGCAGCGAGGACCTTCTCCTTACTGATTAATTTACGGGAGACACTTGGTGAACTTTGTTGTCTTGACTGGAACAGCGATAACTCCCAAAATCTCCGCGTGCAACGAGCGAAGCTGGCGAACACCGGAAGAGGAACAAGCTAACATTAGCTTCGGATTCGGGTGGTCTCATGCTAAAAGGAGCAGCTAATTGCGGCGCGCTCAGACGGGTTTCGGTAAGTTATCTTAAGCTAGCACTAACAGTAAGTCAAATGAGTAATAAAAAAAGAGCTAATTTTAAAACAACAACACATTACAGATACTGGCTGTTACAGAGGGCGTAAACAGATCGTTGAAGGGCGTGGACTTCAAGAAACCGGTCGTTCAAAACGAAAGTTAAAAATGGCAGAATTAAAAAGGGTATAATTAATTATCTAAGAATTATTTTGTGTATTAAAATGAATTAATATTGTCAAGATAGCACACAGACATAACATAAAAATTTTAAATACCTATATGTGGTCTCCTTTAAACTAGTGCTCCAGTATCATCAGAGGAAGAAAAAAAAATGTATAAGCACCTCATGCAAGGCCAAAAATGTACACATAGATGTGTGATCACGCATACACATATAAACAAGGTTAAATTAATCCTAATCCTAAATTAAATCTTCAATCAGTCCAAGACCAATTCAAGATTCAATTCAAGATAGTCAACAGGTAAACAAGAAGAGGAAAAATGTTAATAGTTCAAAATAATATATTAAAAACATTATATATTTCACCCATTTTTATACCTGGATAGGCCTACTTCAATTATTTATGTGCCTAAATACCTAATGCCTAAAAAAAAAAAAAAAAAAAAAAATTTTATAAGCACCTCACAAACTAGTTTAAAGTATGCAAGGCCAAAAAATGTATACACATAAATGTGTACCGGTAATCACGCACACATATACAAACGTAAAGTTAAATTAATCCCAATCTCAAATTAATTATCAATCAATCCAGGACTAACCCAAGATTCAGCTCAAAATAGTCAACAGGTAAACGAGAAAAGGAAAAATGTTTCATTTCAAAAATGTTAATAGTTCAAAAAAAAGCTGCAACTAAAAAAGTCTCAGATAATCAGAGTATGGGCAGAGTCCTGCTCATCTGTTCCTCACCTCATGTAAAGAAAAGTTTAGTGTAATAATCAAAGCCAGTGCGGGAACAGCGCATTGTTCATCAGTTAGAAGAAAAGTTTAAATATTACTTGCGCTGTGAAGCTTGAAAGGTGTCCATGAACTTCTGCGCCTCCTCGACCGAGCCCAGCCACTTTCTGTGTCCATCAGGTAAAGTCACGCGAAGTCGAGCAGGAAAAAGCAGAGCAGGTTTTAGACCCAGAGAATACAGCGCAGACATCACGTCCTTATATTCCACTCGCTGGTTGAGGACTTCTGGGCTGTAGTCTTCCACGATCCGCACCGGTTTACCCTGATATTCAAGCCTGCCTCTGCGTCGAGCCTCCCGGATCATGAGCTCCTTCACCTGGACCCGGTGCACTCGCAGGATAACCGGGCGCGGCCGCTGGTCCGAGGCGGGTTTCGGAGCGAGGGTTCGATGAGCCCGGTCCAGTTCGGGTGGAGAAGGAAGCGTGTCACGCCCGTAGATGTCGCACAGCAGGTTGGAAAAGAAGTCTGTGGGACGTCCGCTTTCAATAGATTCCGGTAAACCCAGCACACGAATATTCTGCCGTCTGCTTCGATTTTCTAAATCCGCCAGTTTAGATCTTAGTCTGGTGTTTTCCTCCTGCAGAGTTGAGCAGGTGTTTTCCACCTCCGACATGCGCTGGCTCAGGTCGTTAGTGACAAGTTCCAGTGATGACACACGCTGGCCGTGTTCCTCCACCGCGAGCCGAGTTTGGTCCAATTTGATATCCAGCTGGTGAAAAGTTTGTTTAAACTCAGCTGACAGCGCAGCGCGGTGCTCCTCCAGCAGCGAGGTAATTGCCTCGAGGGTTAGGCCAGCGTCATCTTTCTCGGCGTCCTTCTTCGATCTTGTCGACTTTTGAGACATTTTTTAATCCAAAATCTTCAAAAGAGATGCTTGATAGAAGTTGTGTGCGTGATGATAGGCAAAAAATATTACATATAGAGGGCTTGGTGGTACTAAAAAATAAATTTTACCCGGAGCACTAGCAAGTGCGACTCACTCCATCTCACGACCACATCCCACCATCACTCATCAATCTTTTAAACTGCAATGTTGTTACTGTGATAGAAAATTAATTATTCTACTCTAATGTTTTATTACTTTACTGTTTCATTGCATGTAATACATTGTGTCTGAACTGTTGAACCTCTCTGCCTTGCGTGCAACAGAAATTGTTATTCTCTCCACTTAGTGCTGACAGGATGTTCGGCTATTGAATGACAGGATGTTCTGTTTCCCCTCTCCCATGCAAAACAGGATGTTCCCAGCTCATGCCTGCCATGAGAAACAGGAAACTGTGAAAAGAGACAATAGCCCATGATTAGAAACGAGCCCACCCTCTGGGCTGAAACTTCCTTTTTCTCTTGAGAATGATTTGCAAAGGCTAAACTGTTCCTGGGAAATGTTATTGTGAAACTCAGCTATAAGCTTATCTTCCCTACCAGATGTTGCCGATATCCTGTTATTCACTCTTGTAAACCTCCACATGACGAATGAGGGAGGGTATAAAGCAATGCACTGTGAACTAAGAGTCAGAACAACTTTGTAGAGCAGCCTGAACACATCGGGTGTTTTCTGTTGTTTTCCTTTTTGCAAAAAGAAATTAAATACTTTATTCCTTTTAAACTTTTCAGTCTCCAGTTTCTTTTAAAGTTTTATTTCCTCAACAAAAATTGGCGTCACGAACAGGATATATTGAAGTCCGTCCGGACTCACGGAGCACCACGACGACGGCTGATCAACCAACCTATGATCCTCCAGCTAGACCTTTTAGAGCGGGAGGCGTCTGGATCTCCGGGAGGACGGATAGGCTCAGCTATATCCGACCTGAATCCGAGACTGAATCCGAGACTGAATCCAAACAATTAAGGTAAAATTTATCGATCTTTTAAAATTAATCATCAATGAAAACTAATCACGTAGAAATTTATAAAATAAAAATATATCGAGCGTAAGGTCTAAAGAGACAGAGTGTGGAGTCCTTAAAGGGACTGTATGGTTTCCTCTTAAGCAACATTAAGAAACTGAGCTAACGCGCGTGTAAGATTTATCGATAAAAATACGATAAACTGAGCATAGATTGACAAAGTCATAAAAATTTACAGACGCATCTCCGATTGGGTAACAGAGGTAGCGCACAGATAATAAGAGTCAACATGGGTACCAGTAACAGTAAAGAGGGTGATTACATTCCATGTGGTCCAGAGGCGGACCGGATACGAAAATTACATGGAGATTCTTGCTTCAGCTTCATTGCGCAATGGCATCACGAGTTCGGTTTTCCAAGAGAAGGGTTTTTCGACCCATATGATATTCAACAGCTCGAACAGAAATTAACCGGGCAAAAATTAAAAATGTCTAAAATGAAAAAGATACCTAGAGACGTGTTCACAGCAATGTACAACCACGAGCAAGCGTTCAGACTATGGAAGAATGAGTCAAAGGCACAAAATCAGAAAACAAATTCTAAAATTATCCAGATGGTTCAGAAAATTGGGAAAAACAAACATAGTGATCTGAAAGGTTCAAAACCAACAAGTTCAAAGAATCAAGGGTCAAGAACCGATTCAGATCACTCCTAAATCGTCCTACAGACCTAAAATTGCCCAATATCTACTCAAGCCAGAGGCTGATGAAGGAATAACACCTGTTTTCCACTCTTTGTTGAACGCAGGAGTAATCGTTCATTGCCTCTCCTCACCAGTGAGAACGCCAATTTTTCCTGTTAAGAAAATCAGACCAACACCCCCAGATGAATGGAGGTTTGTCCAAGATCTATGTGCCGTGAACGCAGCTGTTCAAGCACGTGCTCCCATCGCATCTAATGCTTATGTCATTTTGTCACAGATTCCATCTGGTTCAACTTTCTTTTCTGTTATTGACTTGGCTAATGCATTCTTCAGTGTACCAGTACACTCGGACAGTCAATTTTGAATCTCGTTTCAATTTCTGGGCAAGTCTTACACTTTTACCCACCTTTGTCAAGGTTTTTGCGAAAGCCCTACCATCTTCTACCAGGCACTTAACGACAGCCTGATGGGTTTCACTCTTCCTCCAGGTTGTGCACTTCTGTAATACGTGGATGACTTGTTGTTGACAGCATCAACAGAAAGTCTTTGTCAAACACACACTGTACGTCTGCTCCAATACCTGGTAGAACAAGGCCACAAGGCGTCACTCTCCAAACTGCAGTTTGTGCAACCACTGGTCACGTTCCTGGGTCACAGAATCTCTGCTGAAGGGAGGGATCTGGCAGACACTCGCGTTAAAGCCATAGTTTCTCTGCCTCTTCCTATGACTAAAAAACAACTCATGTCTTTCTTGGGATTATATGGGTATTGCAGACATTTTATTCCTAACTACGCGGAACTGGAAGCTCCACTTCGCGGTGGCTGTCATGAAAAAGGCCTTCAAATGAGCTCCAAATTGACATGGACACCTGATGCATTGACTGCTTTTGAAGCACTCAATGCTCAGTTGCAAAAAGCACCCACATTGGGAATTCCAGATCCAACCAGGCCTTTGGTTCAGGCCATGCCCGGATTTTCGCAGGGGCTACTATGGACTGGAGCCCGGGGCCCCGGAATTTTAGGGGCCCCGGGAGCCTCCGCCCCGCCTCCTAAGCTTTTTTTTTGTGAACGGATAGTCTCAAACATGTTGTCTCACACAGGAGAAAACTGTTGTTGTTATGTTTCATGTAAAACTGGATGATTTTATCTATTCATTTCAGCGCGGCTGGTCCCCTCCCGCTGTCGGCGGGGAGGGGGGGTACGCGCACTTGGTCCCCTCCCGTTGCCGGCGGGGGAGGGAAGTGGGGTGTGCGCGGCCGGTCGGTCCACAGCCCACCGCTGGTGATAAGGAAGAGAAAGTTGAGGTGGAGGTGAATGGAGAAATAAAAATTGCAGGAACGGAGGCAAAGGAGCTGGTGTAGGAGAAAGCAGGGGCGGCTGTAGAAGAGATGGAGCTGGGACCCCCCAAACCAGGTGAAGAAACAAGGGAAGAGAAAAAATGTTGAAGTTGCTGCACGCGGGCCAGCAAAATGTGTACAGAGATGAGGGAGTGGACACAGTAAGGACTGGTGCTCTAGTGACTCTGTGTCACAGGCTGACTGAACCCCGTTATCCTGTGGAAATTTTACTGTCCTTCCTCAAACAGGCAAAAGGACTGAGAGGAGTTAAAGTTGAAAGTCACTTTCCAAACCTGAGAACTTATGACTCAGCCAGACATCACATAAGGCACAAAACAGAAACTGGGTTCACTGACCAAGAAATTTTCAGATTAAAGAAAATAATGAGCAAAGTCAGAAAACAATTCTGAACAAATGATGAACACCAGCATTTTAATTTTGTACCCATAACCTCTCACTCAACACGGATTCTTTTAAAATAACATCTTTAAGCTAGAGAGGCTGTGAAGCGTGCACTGGTTTACCCAAACCATTAAGTATAAAAGCATTGACGTTCTGCTTTTACAAGAGACACATAATGATGCATCAAATGAGACAGAGTGTTGCAGGGAAGTTTGTGTTGAATCCAGGCAACAATAACTATTCAGTGATTTTATTTTGTGATGGAAGCATCATATTCTATAGTTTCAAACCCAAACATGTGGTTTTGTCTTTAACCAGTTCAGGATTGTTTGCAGTGGTGGGCGCATGAACGCTAGGTAGCGCTAAAGCGCTAATCCGCTTACAGTGGACCTAAACTTTTTGTCAACGTTTTTGTGAATTGACTAACTTTTATAATTCATAAGCGGATTTGTGCTATTTTTATTTAAAATGTAGTACCGCTAATAACTAATTATCTATCAGTAAAAACCAATAAACTTATTTACAAGCTCTTATGCTGCTTGTTTTACCTTTTTCCCCACCGTAAAGAGCACAGAGGAGGAAGGGTGTGGAGGGAGGGGGGCAGAGCTGAGAACAGACTCGGATCTACCATGTAGGTAAATGCCTGGGGGTCCCATTTCAGCAGTGGCCCCGGCCCCGCCTCGCCCCGTGCAGTCACCTAATCACTAACATTGATCCTGCTTGTTAATGTACATTTAACATAAAAATAATTATAGTTACGATGAAAACGATCATTAAATACGCAATAAAAAAACGGTCGATTTCTTTATCCCCCTACTAAAAATGGACTATTCCATCTTGACATCTTCCGGGTCAGAGTTGAACTCAGGGGCTTCTGTGGCTAGCTGGCTGCGCTCGGTGTCTTCATAAATCCGTAGAGAACCCCGCTGTTTCAAGCCAAATTAACGTGGCCGGATGATTTTATTGAGGGTTTTGTGTCGACCACGCGACGGTGAGTCGTTATTTTTATGTATTTTAGTTACTTTTCATTAAATCTGTTGACTACCTATAGACGCTAACTCTGTGTCTGCCTATTGGTAGTGCTGGGTTACTAATGGATAAATCCGTAGAGAACCCCGCTGTTTCAAGCCAAATTAACGTGGCCGGATGATTTTATTGTGCGTTTTGTGTCGACCATTCGACGGCGAGTCGTTAGTTTCATGTATTTGGGTTACTTTCATGTATAAATGCGGTGGCGACACACCCGTGTATTTGAGATTTAAACGTGGTTTTAGGGATTAAAAGATCATTCTATTTTTTGTTAATTTCGTGGCCGAATAGAATATATGTACGTAAAGTATTAAATAAATCCTTTGATTTTTGTAATTTCATCCTTTTAGGATCATTTTTGTTACTTTTCAGTTGGCAGTGTAGTGCAAATATTGATAACGCTGCCGGCTATATATAAATATATATATATATATATATATATATATATATATATATATATATATATATATATATATATATATATATATATATATATATATATATATATATATATATATATATATATATATATATATATATATATATATATATATATATATATATATATATATATATATATATATATATATAAATATATAAATAGCGGATTAGATTAGCTTCCCCTAATTTTCATAAGACATTTGTGCTTTTGAAATTGTGGACCTAAAAAAATTAATAAGCGTTTTAGAAATTGTGGAACTAATTTTTTAATTAGCCGTGCCCAGCTTTGGTTGTTTGTAGTTTGTGACAACTGGCATATTAAAGTTGTAAGTTGTGAAAACTTACTATTCGGTCATTTTCTGCTCATCATCTGCAGAGATGGGTAGAGTATTCAAAATTTTTACTCAAGTAAAAGTATTGTTACTTGAACCAAATATTACTCAAGTAAAAGTAGTGAGTTAGCCTGGCCCTCGCCTTCCTGCATAGCTCCGCTCAATTCTCATTTCCCTTCACTGCACAGTCTGGGACTTATCCCATAGACAAGGATTTCTCCGGTAGATTTTTGACCGGACCAATAAGAGAACAGAAGGGGCGGAGTTTTTGGCCCCTAACCCACGCCCCCACCTGTCCCAGCGCAGCCAGCGAGCAACCGCATGTTCTCATTCAAAGCGATGCAACGCGATGCAGGACAGTTGTATAAATGACACAAATGTATTAATCTCCCCTTCTTAATCCCTTATCTGGAGTTTTCTTTTGTTTTTTTGCCCAAAAGTCAAGTGTTCGCTCCCTCCTCCTCCTCCTTCTCTCCCTCCGCTGATAAGGAAATGCCCCCACCTGTCCCAGCGCGCAGCCGCATGTTCTCATTCAAAGCGATGCAAAGCGATGCAGGACTGTTTGATATGTGACACAAATTTATTAATTTCCCCTTCTTAATCCCTTATCTGGAGTTTTCTTTTGTTTTTTTTCCCAAAAGTCAAGTAATCGCTCCTCCTCCCTCCTCCTTCTCCTCCTCTCCCTCCGTGAGTGAAATGAACAAGGAAATGGCTGAGGTTGTCACGAGAGAATTAAAGTCAGGTTTTAAGTTGCTGCCCGAGTCCCATCAGATTTCCTGGTCTTCTGGTGTGTTGGACCAGCGCTCCATGGTTTTATTTTATTTTATTAGGACGTTTAATTATCATATAAACACAAAATATACAACGGAGCGAGAGAAAATTCAGCAGAAGGTGGAGCTGAAGTCAAGTTCAGAAGACCACGGGGGAGCAGCCATCAGCAGAGCCCACACCTCCAGCAAGAATTGATTTTCAATGGAGAAAGTCCAGACCCTTGTCTGAAGCAAAGTGAAGGACAGGGTCTGGTTTTAACCAGGCTAGTAGTGAGTAGGCATCCAAAAATTTACTTGAGTAAAAGTAAAAAAGTACTTTGATTATAACCTACTCAAGTAGTGAGTAACTGCGGAGTACCATCTCGTGTCATTAAATTATAACATGCAAATGTATTTACAAGGAAACATAACTTTTAATGAGACTGAATATACATTGTTATAAATAAAAACACAAAGGCAAAAGGATTTAGAAATAAACCACTTATCTTTTACATTGTTATAAATAAAAATAAATAAAAAACACAAAGGCAACTGTATCCAAAATAATTCAGCTAAATACTGTATTAATAAACTTTCTGCAAAACTTTGTTTCTACCAGTTGGAACTCATTTTCTTACATTTTGACATCCTATAAACAGAACTAACTGTTTAAGTATAAACTGAAACACGGTCCTACACATCAGGCAAATGACTGTGTATTCCTGAACTTAATCAGTAGAACAACTGAAAGCATAAACTCAGTGAAACATTATTCAATAATGTGACTGTTAAGCTTTAAGAGTAGCTGGCTCTCGAGGTTTTTGCAGTGAAGTTGTGATCTCTTAGCAGTTAAAAGGAGTCCTGCATGACTAAAGAGTCTCTCACTGGCTGTAGATGCTGGAAGACTTGTGTTGACTTTGAGTGACAACTGCTTGATTTGAGGAAAAGAGTGTAACAGATCCATACCTCCAGTGGATGGACATGAAAGATACCTCTCCAACTCTCCTGATTTTCTGGTCTTAATGGATCCAAAGAAGTCTTCTTCATCAGAGTGGCTGCTGTTTGTGCTGTTGTCATCATCAGCGTTAGTGTCCAAGTCATCCTTGATGTAGTTGAGACCTTTAACAACATTTTTGCAAAGAATTACTACACTTATGCATTATTTATAGCATGTGTATGTAATGTTTTGTTATGTGCACACACACACAGAGATGTTTTTATATTTACCAGATTTTAAGATCCCATCCAGCAGGGCATCAATGAGAGGTGAACACACTTTGCAAGATGAGACAAGCTTCTTCCTTGTCTTGCAGCAGCCTGAACACATCGGGTGTTTTCTGTTGTTTTCCTTTTTGCAAAAAGAAATTAAATACTTTATTCCTTTTAAACTTTTCAGTCTCCAGTTTCTTTTAAAGTTTTATTTCCTCAACAAAAATTGGCGTCACGAACAGGATATATTGAAGTCCGTCCGGACTCACGGAGCACCACGACGACGGCTGATCAACCAACCTATGATCCTCCAGCTAGACCTTTTGGAGCGGGAGGCGTCTGGATCTCCGGGAGGACGGATCGGCTCAACTATATCCGACCTGAGACTGCGAGACTGAAACCAAACAATTAAGGTAGAATTGATCGATCTTTTAAAATTAATCGTCAATGAAAACTAATCACGTAGAAATTTATTAAATAAAAATATATTGAGCGTAAGGTCTAAAGAGACCGAGTGTGGAGTCCTTAACACTAGGACTACCAAACATATGTACTTGTACATATTTTACCTATAGCTCCCATGGGAGACTGTAAAATGACAGTTTGAAGGAGCATTATCACGTCCATTGGTATGTATATGAGGCCATTTACATCACAGACTACAGAATCAGTTGCTATGGCAGATGAAGTTGCTAGGGGAGACTGCAAGTCCTGTCACCTGTCACCTATTCCACGGTCAAGGCGGGATTGCATTGGTCACTTTTATCTGAAGGGGGATTGTACAGGTGATCCCCAACTTACGAACAAGTTCCATTTCTACGCCGGTTCGTATAGCTGAAACGCCGTAAGTTGAAGCCGCCGCAAGTCAAGAACTACCTGTGTTGGCCACTTTTATCTGAAGGTGGCGGGATTGTACAGGTGGTCCCCGACTTGCGAGATTGAATTAGCATTATCACGTCCATTGGTATGTATATCAGAGAGTCAGAGTCAGAGTCAGAGAGTCTTTATTGTCATTTGCACCGCATGTGGTACATGTGATGAAAACGAGATTATGTACACGGGGTCCCAGTTACATCCAACAACAAATGCAAGAGAAAAACAGTAATAACATCTAGAATTAACTAAGAAAAACATCAACTAGTAATACCTTAAGCTCTAATGTAGTGGAAAAACATCATTATAAACAGCAGCACGAACATGAGTCTGTATGAGCAGATGGTCACAAATGAACATAGCAACAAGAAAACAGATCAGCATCAGCATGATGTGATATTTTGCAGTGATTATTCTTATTATTTATTTATTCATGAGTCTAACAGCCTCAGGGTAGAAGCTGTTCCTCAGTCTAGTGGTTCTACATTTGATGCTCCTCAACCTCCGTCCTGAGGGGAGTGGGGCAAAGAGTGAGTGTGCTGGGTGAGTGAGGTCTTTCATGATGCAGGTGGCTCTTTTTCTGCATCTGGAGGTGTAAATGTCTGTGATGGTGGGGAGACTGACTCCAACAGACTTCTGTGCAGCCTTCACCACTCTCTGCACAGCTTTCCTCTCTGCAACTGTGCAGCCTCAATGCCACACATTGATGCTGGAGCACAGGATGCTCTCCACTGCACACCTGTAGAAGGAGGTGAGAACTAGGCTGCTCAGACCAGCTCGTCTCAGCCGTCTGAGGAAGTAGAGTCTCTGATGACCTTTCTTGATCAGGCTGGTGGTGTTGTTGCTCCAACTGAGGTTATCATTCAAGTGTACACCCAAGTATTTGTAGCTGGAGACCACCTCCACCGCAGATCCACCTATGTTCAGTGGGGCATGGGTGTGTTTGTTCCTTCTGAAGTCCACAATCATCTCCTTTGTCTTCTTCACATTCATGTGAAGATTATTCTCTTTGCACCAGCTCTCCAGATGTTCCACCTCCTGTCTGTAGCTGGACTTATCATTGTTTGTGATGCATCTTACCACCGCTGTATCATCTGCAAAATTAACAATATGACAGCCTGGATGTGTGGCTGTGCAATCATATGTGAGCAGAGTGAACAGAAGAGGGCTCAGCACATACCCTTGGGATATATATATATATATATATATATATATATATATATATATATATATATAATATATATATATATATATATATATATATATATATATATATATATATATATATATGCTCCTTTCAGCAAATTTTTGAAAGTACAGAGCTATATCTCAAGTCTCTCTCTGGTGTAAGAAAGCAACTCTCACCTGAAGAAGCAATGCTTTTGGAATGTGGAGGGTATTTGTGGGGGGAGTATGGTTCTCAGTGTGGGGGAGTGATCCTTTGTTTTGCCCTACTGGAGGTGATATGCTGGAGAAGAAAGGAAGGAATGTTTACTATTCAAACCCACAAACAAAGACCTCCAGCCCCAGGGGCCCAAACACCTAATGGAAGGTGAATACTTTAAAATTGTCATTTGACAAACTCACAGTAGTTATAATAGTAGTCTGAATTTCCTGGGTTTTCCAGTGTTAAAGGGACTGTATGGTTTCCTCTTAAGCAACATTAAAGCTCCACTGACATGATCTTTTGACTTTTCAAAAAATGGCACAACATATATAAATATTAAGATAGACCTCTGACCGTTTTTGCTAAAATAATGTTAAATGAATGAAAATTCCTCTCAAAATAGTTTAAAATTAGCGCCGTTTTTTTACACCGTAAATCCGGATTTTCCGGTCACGTGACTGTGACGTCAGATAAAGGAATTGTGTCCGCCTGTTGTTGTTGTCAGCGGGTGGCTTTGCAACTGGGATTCATTGTCTTCAAGAACGGCTTTTTCTTTTCCTGTAACACTTGAAAATGCCGTCAGTTTGTGTCGCATTTGGGTGCTCTAATTTCGCCAGTGAAGAAGTGAGCCTTCACACTTTTCCAAAAGATGAGAAACTTAATCAAGAATGGACCAAAAACGTCCAGAGAACCAGGGAGAAATGGACTCCGAGTAAAACCTCTGTTCTCTGCAGCGAGCATTTTACAGCAGACTGTTTTGAACTTACACCAGGTTTACAAAAATCTCTCGGCTTAAAAGTAAGATTCAAAAAAGTTTTGAAACCGGGTTCTATTCCTACTATTTTTAAAAGAAAATCTACAGAAGAAAGTGAAGCCACCACATCGAAACAACGCAGAAGAGCTACAGTCGGAAAACTCACCAGAAAACGAGTAAGTCTTTCTGTAAACATAATCTGTGGAGTATATACTGTTTTAGATTATTCACGGAGTGTTTATTTAGAGTGTTGGACGATGCGACCCGGCCTCTTTGTTAGCTCATGACAACAAAGAGGCCACATGTCTAAGCTAACCGCTATTAGCTATTGTGGTATAAATAATCGTTGTAAACTTCACTATTCCAATTATCTAGTTTCCTATAACTTTATCTGCTTCAGACTAACTATTGGATTGCTTATATTCATGCGATTACTG
>JBBPBX010039712.1:0-29743 GCA_038048925.1 Garcialebias charrua
CATTGACTTGGCATTTTTAACTACATTCTCCAAGCCATTCCATAATCTAATTCCCTGGATTGAGGTAGAACGTCCCTTCAAACTAGTTCTGAATTGTGGTTTTACAAACATCTCTGTCCCCTTAAGATTATAACAACTTTGTCTTTTAACAAAATGCATTTGGATATTTAAAGGTAATGCATTATTTGGAGCCCTATACATAACTGATAAAATATTATAGTCTACCAAATCATGGAACTTCAATAACTTCAGTTGATAAAATAATGTACAAATGTACATTAGGAACACTATCATCCATTAATTATCATACATGCACACTTATCCCTATTACAATTTTTTTTAATGGAAATTAATATTTTAAAGACAAATACATTACATTAGGAACACATTTATCCATTCATTAATTATCATACACACACGCTTATCCCTATACTGTAGTGGGTTTGCCAGAGCTGCATTCCAAAAACTATAATATGCTTGGTTGCAGGTGAGCTCAAATATTATCGTTGTTTACCATAATGTGTCATTGGAAACTTCATAAACTGCACTCAAATATCCAATTGTTTCAAAACCCAAAGGGATTAATTAACACTCAGAGAGAGAAAGTAGTTTTTAGAACGTTTGTCAAGAAATGATCTTCAGCAGTCGGATCCCGGCAGTAGACGTTGCAAGAATGGTTCACTGTGGATGAATAAATTTGATTCTATATGAAAACATTTTTAAATAGTCACCGGATACATAAATTAAGCCTGTGTGTAAATTGTAACAGGTGTTATTCAATTGTTAAACAATGCTGTTACAATATATGTACAACTACTTTATTGGTTCTACTTTCTCTTTAATATATTAGAGCTACAATGTAACTTTGCCTGGAAACAACACCATTTCTACAAAAAACTAAAAAATGTAAATCAAAACTACAACAAAAGGAACACTCACTGTCCACGTATTTTAATCAAATATAATGGCTTTTAGAAATAGAACAAATGTATTCTGTGACTTTTAAACTTATGATTAATTAAAACTGGTTTTGGAACTTTAAAGTGCGCGTCTGTGATTCCGTGTATTTCCTTCTTTTATCCAAAGTGAAGCCAAACAACGAACTTGGGGCTTAGCGCCAACATCCCATAGACCAAAAACATGCATGTTAGGCTGATTGGTAACTCTGAATTGACCCTGGGTGTGAGTGAGACAGGTCCCTCTTGTAAATGAGTCCCGGTGGCTCAACGAGGCTAGCCTGTATAAATAAAGGTTGAATGAAAATTGCAATCAAATAAAAAGTAACAAGTGATCCTGACTCAGTTTCTGATGGAGGACATTTGCAAACGGTGTACTGCAAACCCACCCACACAGACCAGTATTTGCAGTTTGACTCCCATTACCCTCTGGAGCACAAGTTAGGAGTCATCAGGACTCTGTATCACAGAGCAGACAGCGTCCCCACTAACTCAGGAGTCAGGGAGAAGGAGAAATCCCACACAAGATAGGCTCTAGAGAAATGTGGATATCCTAAATGGGCCTTCCTGAAAGCAGAGAAGAAACCCAAACAGGACTCCAGTCAGCCATCAGGTGAAAAGGAAGAACCCAGACCCAGACCAGTGGTCATTCCATATGTTGTGGGAGTTTCAGAGAAATTGAGACGTTTATTTTCTAAACACAACGTCCCAGTGGCTTTTAGACCCCAAAATACATTACGGCAAAGATCCAGTCCCCCGGCACAAACAGAGTAATGTTATATATGCTGTTCTGTGTCAGGAGGGCTGTGATCAGTCTTATATCGGGGAAACTAAACAGCTAATGGCCAAAAGGATGGTCCAGCACAGAAGAGTGTAGAGATATAGCACCCTCATGTCCGTATGGGATGTGGGCCTCTCCACATCTCTCTGAAACTCTCAGTGTTACACCTTCTTGAAGCTCTCAAGGAGACAAGTGGACACCATTTTTGTTACAATTATTTTGAATTAATGGACACCAATTAATCAGATTGAACTTTCTTTTTATTGAGTGTTAATTCAGAATTGATCTACAGAATACTTTTTGTCATTTAATGATGATCTGTTACTTGCATGAGTTTGACCCTTCTGCTGGTTTATTTCTGCAGAACAAGCAGGTTTTAATATTATGGCACCGTTCAGGGTAAACTTTTGACTTGCTACTCTGACTGACGAAGCCCTCTGGAGTGAGGGTGAAACGTTTCTACTAAAAAGAAACTGTCCAGATGAACTGATTGAGAATGAGCGGATTTGATACCTGGACTATTGAGAATGAACTTTCTTGTCTTGAACCACTTTGGACATGTCTGCCTGCCTGGGAGGAGTCGACGAGGGACAAGCCCCCAGAAACCATCTTGGCTACAGCAAACTGGTTGGTCCACTTAAGTTGTTTACTTGGTGGGGTAGCTTCAGTTTGCTTTGGACTACTCTGACTGACGAAGCCCTCTGGAGTGAGGGTGAAACGTTTCTACTAAAAAGAAACTGTCCAGATGAACTGATTGAGAATGAGCGGATTTGATACCTGGACTATTGAGAATGAACTTTCTTGTCTTGAACCACTTTGGACATGTCTGCCTGCCTGGGAGGAGTCGACGAGGGACAAGCCCCCAGAAACCATCTTGGCTACAGCAAACTGGTTGGTCCACTTAAGTTGTTTACTTGGTGGGGTAGCTTCAGTTTGCTTTGGACTACTCTGACTGACGAAGCCCTCTGGAGTGAGGGTGAAACGTTTCTACTAAAAAGAAACTGTCCAGATGAACTGATTGAGAATGAGCGGATTTGATACCTGGACTATTGAGAATGAACTTTCTTGTCTTGAACCACTTTGGACATGTCTGCCTGCCTGGGAGGAGTCGACGAGGGACAAGCCCCCAGAAACCATCTTGGCTACAGCAAACTGGTTGGTCCACTTAAGTTGTTTACTTGGTGGGGTAGCTTCAGTTTGCTTTGGACTACTCTGACTGACGAAGCCCTCTGGAGTGAGGGTGAAACGTTTCTACTAAAAAGAAACTGTCCAGATGAACTGATTGAGAATGAGCGGATTTGATACCTGGACTATTGAGAATGAACTTTCTTGTCTTGAACCACTTTGGACATGTCTGCCTGCCTGGGAGGAGTCGACGAGGGACAAGCCCCCAGAAACCATCTTGGCTACAGCAAACTGGTTGGTCCACTTAAGTTGTTTACTTGGTGGGGTAGCTTCAGTTTGCTTTGGACTACTCTGACTGACGAAGCCCTCTGGAGTGAGGGTGAAACGTTTCTACTAAAAAGAAACTGTCCAGATGAACTGATTGAGAATGAGCGGATTTGATACCTGGACTATTGAGAATGAACTTTCTTGTTTTGACTTGCAACTTCCTTCTCTGTTTTGTCTGTGAAGTTAGCCATAATATTCTCTGTGCTCACAAGCGGCCATCTGGCCGATTCTGTAAACAGTTTTCCTGTTGTCCGTCAGAGACACGTCTGCCTATGGGATGAAAACTCCATCCGTTGTTTTGTTAAACCAGCCAATAGTTATTGAGGAAGTGGGGGAGACCCCGCCTCCCATATAAAGATCCACTTCCGTTTTAAACTTTAGTGTCGGATAGAAGAACTTCCTAAGAACTGGTTTTTCCTCTGGGAAAAGCTGGAAACGTTCCGGTCATTGTGTCAATTAGACCCACGTTTCAGCTGGAGTTACAGTAAAGCTTACTGTAACTCACTCACTCATCTTCTGAAAGAATTTGTTTTCTGAAGTTTTATTTTGAAAATCAGTCAGTGCGATTGGCTCTGTTCCTGCCGGGAGAAGCGTTCTTCTTGCTCGTCTGACTTAGCACACACGCGCGGAGGTCATCTGGACGTGAACTGGACAACACAGTCCGTTAGTGTCCACAAAACTTCAACTCTTATCTCCAAGACGTATCGTCAACAGGTAACGAGGCATTGATTGTGTTCTGAACGTGTGAGAAGCCCAGCTGAGACCTGTATGGGAAAGGTTGCCACCCTGTTTGTTTCAAAATAATCAACTTCAGTTCACTTAGCTTTCAATCTTTAATCTTCCTCCTATTTCTTCTTTTTCATAAGCCATTAATCTGTCAAGTAAATGTACCAACAGAAAAGTTTTCTAACTGTCTGTTTGATTTTAATTTGAATTCTTCTCAACGTAGTTTAGTAGATCAGAGCTAATATTGATACAAATGTTTAATGTACTTTTATGATTATTTCAATAAAAGGTCTATTTTCTGGTGGACCAACATAAATTGAAGTCTCTCGTGAAATTACATTTTTGGCTAATCACTTTAAAGCAATTTAATACCGGAAAAAGGTTGAACTCGTGAATTGGTGGAAGGTTTGTGCAGATAAGACCTGCTCGGACCTTTCATCCAAAATATAGGTAAGTCAGTAAACTGACTAATAACTCCTATATTATTACAATAATGGTGGCCTTGTAAGTGTTTAAATACCTTACCGCCTAATATTATTACAATAATTGTGGCTCGTCCGCGTTCCTAAGACAGTTATTAGGTTGTGTTTTGTGTAGCTTACTGTCACGGTATTGTTGGCATGGTTTTTATCCTGTTTTGGACTTATAGAATAGTTCTGGCTGGTGAGTGTCGCAGAGATTGCTAATCGTGGCATTGTCTGGTGCGTTTCCCATTAGAATTATCCTTTCTTTCACTTTTGAACGTATGTTTTGAAGCTGCGGGTGATGTTTGTTTGTCTGTGTTTGTGAGACGTTTCATACCGTGTCGCAAACTAAAGCGTTCATTTGTCATTTTGTGACCGCTGTGTCACGTCGCTGCTTCATTTTATTACATCTGCGGATTGCTGTTGAAGGTCTGTTTCACACATTTGCTACTCCTTTGTACCTATTATCTGTTACAACATGTGTTGGCTGAGGTTCGGGTGAGACCCACTCAGCTTTGGACCGGGATCCGGTTCCGAGTGACGTAAAGTCCGTTGTTGTCAACAGTTAGCGTGCTACCTTCTTTGGGAGGCGTGGGGGCTAGCCTGAATGTGTTGGGCTCGTTGGCAGTATTTTCTGTGGTGTATTCTACGTTTATTTTGTGAAAGAGTGTCCAGAACTTTGGGTAGAGCTAACGTTAGCATTTCCGAGGCTGAAGCTGCAAAGGCGCTGTGATTGGTCCATTGTGTGTCGTATTCAAAAAAGTTGGTTCTGTAGACTGCTGGTTGTCAGATATTCATTTTTGCACACATTTCTGACAGTTTATCTGTGTTGTTTGTTTCTATGCACGTAATATCGTCGAAGACTGGCTTAACCGAGGTGTTTTGCGATATTTATAAGTGATTTAGAACATTGAAAAGTCCGTTCCACGCTAAAGTTCGACCGACCTCGAGGTCCGTGAACGTATCGCTCGAGCGGCACGTCACACGTGAGTGACGTCAGGTTTGGAAGACTCCATTACCCATGAACACTTGGGTTTGAACTACATGTTCTGTCTTCGCTGTGATTGGTCGATTACGCTGTAAGTGGTGACGCTCCTCGTCTGCTTTTGCTTCAGCAAACCAGCCCTTACGAGTTTCGTGCTTGTTTGTCCGTTACTATCTCTGAAAAGACTGTTTCATCGTGGTGTTTTTGTGATTTTAGTGGATGTAAGAGTCAGTTGTTCTAAGACTACCGATCGCCATGTGACCAGGTCACGTGACACCGGCAGCTGCAACTGCTTTATGGGGACCGACCGCTTTCTTTTAAACGCAGTTTAAAGATTCATAGTCCTAAACGATGTTACTCACATCGAATCGTCTATTATAAGACCGGGGTTCTAGAGTTTTGTCACGTAAAGGCTTTAGATCTTTCTGGTTGATGCTTTTGATCCGTTGTTAGACGTCTGTGAATGTTGGAAGCTGCAGCTTCGCTCACAGGTGACAACAGCGCCTCTATAGCGATCAACAAGAGAAATTGCAGTCGCTGTGATAAACTTATCCGGCGCTGTACCCCCATCTGCTGGAGGTTGTGAAGAATACGGTTCATGTATTCCTGTATGCATTTCAACTTTCCTGTTTTTGAATAGTGTACATTTTGAAATGTTGAACACACAGCATCCTTCATTTGATTTTCACATATAGTCAAATGTTGAAAGCAGAACAGTTACACAGAATTAATACAGACTTGTCTGTTTTTTGATAAAACTTGACACTTTTATCGTAGATTCTGTGCTACAAGGCTGTCTACTTTATTTTAAACTGCAAGTTTAAAATAACACACATGAGGCATCTTGTGTCTTGATTTTCACAGAAATCACACAAAGATAGCCGACGTTGTTGATCTTCTCACTGGTCGACAATTTAATAAAAATCACTGATTTTTATTTCATTTAACATCTTGGATTTTTCTGAGCAGCTCAGACGCCTTGCATCTGAATCTGATCACTTTTGTGTGCGTCGGAGTGATTAAACAGCAATCAGATTGGGTTGGTTAGTAACTGTTGTTTCATTATAAGTTCTAGATGAGGTTAACACTGCCTAAAGGTATTTAACTTTACAATTCATTGGGGTAATTCCTGAGATAAGGTACCTGTGAATGATAGACTTATTGAACACAGTGAAGCACAAACCTGGAGGCTGGTTGGTTTTGATTTACTCCAGGCTACATGAATGGTGATGATTTATTTGCACGCTGCGAAATAAGACCCACTTATTTGATTTTTCACAGAAAATCAGTACAAAGATGGACGTTCAAACAGGTACAACAACTGAGGGGGCCTCCTCTTCTATCAATCCTAGGTGGGTGCGTTGGGGCCGTGTGTCTCCTGCCCGTGCTTATCGCAAAGTGGGAGAATCTGCTTCATCGTATGCTAATTACTTAGCTACGGTGGACGTCCATCAGGATAAGTGGGAAAATCCCCTGTCGTTCTACGACAGGCTGATGTCTGTCTACTCCGGTGGCAAAACTGTCCCTGGACTTCTCAGCTGCTTTCACGATAATAAATAGATAAATGTACAGTACTGTACAGTCACCAAGCACTTAGCCTCTGGTTCAAGTCCCGGCCCGGGGGCCTTTCTGGGTGGAGTTTGCATGTTCTCTCCGTGCATGCGTAGGTTTTCTCCGGGTACTCCGGTTTCCTTCCACAGACCAAAAACATGCATGTTAGGCTGATTAGTAATGGGCAGCACGGTGGCACAACTGGTAGAGCTGCTGCATCTCAGCGAGAAGGTCCCCGGTTCAAGTCCCGACCCGGGGGCCTTTCTGGGCGGAGTTTGCATGTTCTCTCCGTGCATGCGTGGGTTTTCTCCGGGTACTCCGGTTTCCTCCCTGTTATGAAATAAAAATATTTTTGTCCTTGTGTTTTCATTTATTTTGAAGGAGTTTTCAAACAGTGTTAAAATGACCAGTCTCTCTCTTGTAAAATCTGTTTTGGTGAGGTTCTCAAGGAATGCTCAGTTTGTGTCTGTCCTGCAGGCTTGGGGCACGCGGGGGGACCTGGTGCCTGTTTGTCAGTTTTATGACTTTGAAGATATATAGATGTGGGTAATCTACTGAAAGCCTCCTTTCTTACCCTGGATGTTTGCTCAGTCAGAAAAGTATCAGAACTGTTCTGATCTATGTGTGTAGTGTAGGATTTTTTAATGTAATTTAATGTCCAGTTACACTAATTGGTCACTTAATGGTCTAATAGTGTGTGTATGTTTATAAATACCCAGCATTATATGTAGTTTTAGTCATCAATGTGCCAGTGCCCTTCCCCCTCTCAAACCTGCGAAGACCAGAGTAAGCTGAAACCCCCCTGAGGGGCTTTCTGGCAGTAAAGGAGGCAACAGTCTTTAAAGCAGAAACTTTTCTTATTGGTTAAGGCAGGCAACGTCCTACAAAAGAATAAAAGCATGAGTTCTTTCCTCCTCCATCAGTCAACGCAGGAGCAGGCCACGGGGAAAAACAGTCCATCAGGTCGTAAGCGTTGTCTCCATTGAAATGCACATTTCTTTCCATTTCAATGTCCCTTTCTTTCCCCCTCTCTCCCTGCCTCCTCCCTTTTTCTCTCACTGTCCACATATTTTAATCAAATATAATGGCTTTTAGAAATAGAACAAATGTATTCTGTGACTTTTAAACTTATGATTAATTAAAACTGGTTTTGGAACTTTAAAGCACAATGTATTCTGTGACTTTTAAACTTATGATTAATTAAAACTGGTTTTGGAACTTTAAAGTGCGTGTCTGTGATTCCGTGTATTTCCTTCTTTTATCCAAAGTGAAGCCAAACAACGAACTTGGGGCTTAGCGCCAACAATTTGGAGGTTCCACCGAGATGGTTCCACGCGGACAACAAGGAAGGGAAAGAGCGAGTCCAGAACACTGACTACTGACCGGTCACCTCAACAAAAAAGGTAAGCAGATTGCCTGTTTCAACAAAAATCTGAAATTGGACATTTATAGGTAAATTTTACTCAGTGTGTTTGGACTCCAGGGTTAATACGTGTGGAAAAAAAAAGGAACGTTAAAATTAAAAGTAGAATTATAAGTTTCCAGCCAAGACTCCAGATTCCAGAGTAAAAACACGCAGTGGTCGTGCTTCCAGTGGTCCGACCGGTCCACCTGGTTGAGGGGGAGTGGGGTTTTAGAATAAATATTCGCCTCACTCCTATAACCCTAGACTGAGTTTACTGTATCTCGTTAGGTTTTGTGGCTAACTATAAAACAGTGTCAATTAAATCTACTTATAATTTGCAATATCTGCAATATCGCGTGGACATCGGGAGCAGTGCCCTTGGATTGGCAGACTGGGGTGGTGGTTCCCCTATTCAAAAAGGGGGACCGTAGGGTGTGTTCCAACTATAGAGGGATCACACTCTTAAGCCTCCCTGGTAAGGTCTATTCAGGGGTTCTGGAGAGGAGGGTCCGTCGGATAGTCGAACCTCGGATTCAGGAGGAGCAGTGTGGTTTTCGTCCTGGTCGTGGAACACTAGACCAGCTCTACACCCTCAACAGGGTCCTGGAGGGTGCGTGGGAGTTTGCCCAACCAGTTTACATGTGCTTTGTAGACTTGGAAAAGGCATTCGACCGCGTCCCTCGGGGGGTTCTGTGGGGGGTACTCCGGGAGTATGGGGTACCAGGCCCATTGATATGGGCTGTTAGGTCCCTGTACGACCGGTGTCAGAGCTTGGTCCGCATTGCAGGCAGTAAGTCAGGCTCGTTTCCGGTGAGAGTTGGACTCCGCCAAGGTTGCCCTTTGTCACCGATTCTGTTTATAACTTTTATGGACAGAATTTCTAGGCGCAGCCAAGGTGTTGAGAGGATCCGTTTTGGTGGCCTTAGAATCGCTTCTCTGTTTTTTGCAGATGATGTGGTCCTATTGGCTTCATCAGCTCGTGATCTACAGCTTTCGCTGGAGCGGTTTGCAGCTGAATGTGATGCGGCCGGGATGAGGATCAGTTCCTCCAAATCCGAGGCCATGGTCTTGAGCCGGAAAAGGGTAGCATGCCCTCTCCGGGTCGGGGAGGAGGTCCTGCCCCAAGTGGAGGAGTTTAAGTATCTCGGGATCTTGTTCACGAATGAGGGAAAACTGGAGCGTGAGATCGATAGGCGGATAGGTGCAGCGTCCGCAGTGAAGCGGGCGCTGTACCGGTCTGTCGTGGTGAAGAGAGAGCTGAGTCAAAAGGCAAAGCTCTCAATTTACCGATCGATCTACGTTCCCACCCTCATCTATGGTCATGAGCTTTGGGTTATGACCGAAAGAACAAGATCTCGGATACAAGCGGCTGAAATGAGTTTTCTCCGCAGGGTGGCTGGACTCTCCCTTAGAGATAGGGTGAGAAGCTCAGTCATCCGGGAGGGACTCGGAGTAGAGCCGCTGCTTCTCCACATCGAGAGGAGCCAGTTGAGGTGGCTCGGGCATCTGGTTAGGATGCCTCCTGGACGCCTCCCTGGTGAGGTGTTCCGGGCATGTCCCACCGGGAGGAGACCCAGAGGAAGACCCAGGATACGCTGGAGGGACTATGTTTCTCGGCTGGCCTGGGAACGCCTTGGGATTCCCCCAGAGGAGCTGCTCCAAGTGGCTGGGGAGAGGGAAGTCTGGGCCTCCCTACTTAGGCTGCTACCCCCGCGACCCGACCCCGGATAAGCGGAAGAAAATGGATGGATGGATGGATGAGTAGAGGCGGAATCTGGTGAGGTGGTGTATTTGTATATTACCATGCGTAAAATATGTTATAATACACTAGGAATAAAGGTATTGAAAAATCAAACCCACAAACAAATAAAATAAATAAAGTGTGGGACTGAGTGAGTTTGAGGAAAACGCGCTGACCTACGCTGATAAAATAGTCCGATAAGAGTTCCAAACCTAAATCATTTAAATAAAATAAAAGTAGTCACAGAATACTAAATCCTTTTTTATGTTCTAAAATAATGAGGTTTCTTGCCCTATGAGGAGTCAACAAACATACCAATCTTATTTTACACTCAAAAGGTTCTAAAAAAAATTTTTTTTCATTGCTAAAGTTTTCTGTTGTCAGAGTCTCGCGTGAATGAAGTGCAAAAGTTGGCCTGTCCATTGTCTTTCATGTTTGATGTTTGTCTTTTGTCAAGAACTATAAGGCCAACTGTGTGAATGAATTAAAAGAAAAAAGTTCCGGTTGTTCCAGTATCAATAAAGATTAATAGGCTTGGTGTGTGTGTGACATGGAGGAGAGTTTCAGCAAAAAAACTTGAGAAAACCTTGCTTAAAACATTGACCGAGCAGATTAAAATCATAAAAAATGCAATGTCTTTGTCAGTTCAGGAAAAAAAAAACTACTTTTAAAAAGGTTAAAAGAACTAGATCAGCACTCAGAAAAATAGCAATATAAACCTAATGTGGGAACAAATACTTAAAATCCGGAAAGAAAAAGACAGGTTGGAGAAGCAAAAACTGCAGCTGGTGAGTATGGTATATTTAATGTTTATGAGAAGTAATCTGAAATCTGAAACTAGCAGAAATAAGTCCAAAGAAGCATAACCCAAAATATCTGAAACAATCAGGAATTAAAAAAAAAATCTGAAATAAGGAGAAAATAAGCAAAGCTTTAATGGGCTAAAACCAGCTGAATAATAGCTAAAATAGGAGCATGGTTTTGCTAAGTTAGGCTGAAAAAGTTGGGTTAAAAAATGTAGAATTAGCTGAAAAAGCTGAAACAGGCTATATACAGAAATTATTAAGTTAAATACCTTTGATACCATCACATTTTCGTCTTGCCTCAATAAAAGCACTGTCCTATTTGTTATTTATTTAATTGTTCCCATACATATCTCTAAAAAAAAAAAAGTAAACTTGAAAAGAAAAGTTTAATTAAAAGGACTCAGCACTGAAGATATGCACAATTCAAAAACAGAGGGAGGAAAATAATAACTACTGTATTTTTAGCCTGTATGACATATTTATGGATTGTTTTTTCTTCTTAAACTTTTCACAAGCTATCTGAGGATTAAATATGAAACAAACATTGAGGCGCTGAGGTTAGAACAAAGTTTATTTAGATACAGCAGTTAAATAGAGTAATAAACGTAGCCTCCACCTCCTTAGGAGCTGGTGCAGGTTTCCTGAAACACAGAATAAACATTACATTAAAACACCCTGATACATGCTCAATAATCCAGGTAGAAAAATCCAAAAAAGCTAAGTCTGGTCCTCTGGACATTCAAAAAACAAAACAAAAACAAAGCAAAAAAAACCAAAACTGTAGAAACGTTTCGTCTTTCGTCCGAAAGACTTCCTCAGTCTGAGAAGCTGTGTTCAGCTCAGTCTTATAAATAGCACCCTCCCACAGTGGATCAACCAGTTGGCTGATGACAGCCGAAACCAGCTGCTCACATGATCAAGGAGGACCATCAGCCTGACGATGGATCGTTAACACCCTGATGGTTGTTTGCTATTCACAGAGGGCTGAGTGATACTAGCAATAACAGCATTGTAAGTGGGGGACAGTTGAACCCGGAGGCCTCCACCTCTGTTTAATGATGGACGGTTTCTTTTCACAAAGATGGCCTCCTTTACTCCTCTCTCAAACCATTGTTCCTCTCTATCAAGGATGTGAACATCTTCATCCCTGAAAGAGTGACCGCTGGCCTGGAGATGAGTGTAGACCGCAGAGTCCTGACCTGATGATGTTGATCTTCTGTGCTGGGCCATCCTTTTGGCCAGTGGCTGTTTAGTTTCCCCGATGTAAGACTGATCACAGCCCTCCTGACACTGAACAGCATACACAATATTACTCTGTTTGTGCCGGGGGACTGGATCTTTGGGATGAACCAGTCTTTGTCGTAATGTATTTTGGGGTTTAAAAGCCACTGGGACGTTGTGTTTAGAAAATAAACGTCTCAATGTCTCTGAAACTCCCGCAACATACGGAATGACCACTGGTCTGGGTCTGGGTTCCTTCTTTTCACCTGATGGCTGGCTGGAGTCCTGTTTGGGTTTCTTCTCTGCTTTCAGGAAGGCCCAGTTAGGATATCCACATTTCTCTAGAGCCTGTTTTGTGTGTGATTTCTCCTTCTGTCTGGCTGCTGAGTTAGTGGGGACGCTGTCTGCTCTGTGGTACAGAGTCCTGATGACTCCTAACTTGTGCTCCAGAGGGTGATGGGAGTCAAACTGTAAATACTGGTCTGTGTGTGTGGGTTTGCGGTACACCTCAGTTTGCAAATTTCCTCTATCAGAAACTGAGACCTCACAGTCCAAGAAAGCCAACCTGCCATTTTTTACATCTTCTCGTGTGAACTTGATATATTTATCCACAGAGTTGATGTGATCAGTGAAATGTTGGACTTCCTGAGATTTAATTTTAACCCAGGTGTCGTCAACATACCTGAACCAATGACTTGGTGGTCTCCCTGAAAAGGATGTCAAAGCTCTCTTTTCTACCTCCTCCATGTACAGGTTGGCAACAATAGGAGAAACTGGAGACCCTATAGCACACCCATGTTTTTTTTTTTGCTTTGTTTTTGTTTTGTTTTTTGAATGTCCAGAGGACCAGACTTAGCTTTTTTGGATTACATTAAAACAGTTTACACTTCTCCATTATAACAGGATTAGATAATTTTCTACAGCGTGAATGTGGGTGAAATGAAAAATAGAACTTCAGCTCAGCTCTGATCGAGGGTCTGGTTTTAACCAGGCTAGAAGGCTTCAGGACTGTACAGTTTTTTGAATAAACAAATAAAATATTTGCGGACAGTTCGAGACAAATTGATTAGCGCCGAATGAACCTCCACGGTTGGAAGGATTGATCAAAAAGGATTATGACATTCTATCTCAATAATTTTAGGTTATAACATTTAAACAAACGGGAAATTTGGAAATTGCAGTGGGACCTCCCGTTAGCATAGCATAGGCTGTCCAAAAGCGGACATTTTATAACTTTGTAACGATAGATAGCTCACATCGGATTCGCTTAACAAAGCATACAGAGTGACGTCGTGTAGAGAAACGATAAGCAGAGAGTGGATTACCAATTTGGAAGACGTACTTTTGTGAATAGCTCCAATGAATGTACACGTCTTGTGAGCGTTGACCGCAGGGTTGCCAGATCTCAAGACCGAAAGAAGCGATCAGCTCCTTCAAAACAAGCACAAATAAGCGACTCAATGTCCGCGAGAAGCAAAAATAAAAACCCGCCACAAGCGGCTGATCAAATTTGAAAGCGACTCCAGGGAAAAACAAGCCCAATGCCGCTTGAAATAAGCGGACTTGGCAACTATGGGGACGCAAAAGACAGTCGTTTCGTGTATAGCCTGAGCAGGGTTGCCAGGTGAGAAATGTAGGATTATCGTACACCCATCATAAACAAAATAAGTATGCTATATAGTCACTCTATTGTTGAATACTGTAGCGTTTAACAGGCGCTCACAGCTTTGTGGCGTCAGTACTGGGGGGAACCATAGATATTAATACGCATTATTGTCTGGTGGCAAATAATGAGCTCTACAGAAAGTCTTCTGTCACATTTAGAAAAGCACGATTAGCTGGAATTTCAAGACGCCTTCAGGGTTCATAAAAAACTCCGACAGACAGTTGCGACAGGCTGATGGGAACCGATCACAACTACACGTTCACAGAATGGCCAAATTATTGTATTTTTGGCCTTTTTCGGGATTATTGATCGTACATCGTACAGAGGGCAAAATTATCGTGCAGATATAATTATCGTACAGCTGGCAATACTGAGCCTGAGTATAATGGAGACCCCTGATGGACGAAAAAAGGTACTGCAGACAGGAGCATAATAATTTCTAGAGAAACCAAAACAGATCGGAGTCACTTTTATTTGTAATTTAATTTAGTCATCCACTTGGGTTATTCGTTCTGAAACATTTAATAAAAGTAAAAGGATGCAGGTACAGATTTAAATAACTATTTGGAGTCAGATGAATAAAATAAGAGGACAGATTGGGGTTTGAATAATAATAATAATAATAATAATAATGAATTCAATTTATAACGCACTGTGCAGGGGAACTCGCAGCGGTCTTCACGGACATCTTTAACATCTCACTGAGCCAGGCCATCGTCCCCACCTGTTTCAAAGCCACCACCATCATCCCTGTCCCAAAGAAGGCAACGCCCGCATGCCTCAATGACTATCGCCCAGTAGCACTCACCCCCATCCTGATGAAGTGCTTTGAACGGCTAGTCATGAAAAGCATCACATCTGTCCTCCCTGACTCCCTGGATCCCTTCCAATTTGCATACCGACCTAATCGCTCAACCGACGATGCCATCTCCTCTGCCCTTCACACAGCTCTCACACATCTGGACACGAAGGACTCCTATGTTAGAATGTTGTTCATCGACTTCAGCTCGGCATTTAACACCATCATCCCCCAACAGCTCATCCTTAAACTGGACAGTCTGGGGCTGAACACCTCAATGTGTAACTGGCTGCTAGACTTCCTGACCGGGAGACCACAGACAGTGCGGGTCGGGAGTAACACATCTAGCACCATCACATTGAACACAGGGGCCCCACAAGGATGTGTGCTGAGCCCCCTTCTATTCACCCTGCTAACACACGACTGCACACCATCGTACAGCTCCAACCACTTCATCAAGTTTGCGGACGACACAACAGTGGTGGGTCTCATCAGCAACAACGATGAGACGGACTACAGGAACGAGGTGAGCCGCCTGGCCTTGTGGTGCGGACACAACAATCTCACTCTCAACGTGGAGAAGACAAAGGAGATTGTTGTGGACTTCAGGAAGAAGGATGCCCAACATGCCCCTCTGACCATCAACAGCACCGCAGTGGAGAGAGTGGACAGCACCAAGTTCCTGGGAGTGCACGTCTCAAAGGACCTGTCCTGGAGCAGGAACACTGCAGCACTGGCAAAGAAGGCTCACCAGCGTCTCTACTTTCTCCGCAAGCTGAAAAGGGCTGGAGCTTCAACCCCCATCATGAGCACCTTCTACAGAGGTGCCATAGAAAGTGTCCTGACCAGCTGCATCACTGTGTGGTTTGGTGCATGTACTGCATCCTGCCGCAAGAGCCTCCAGCGCATTGTGAGAGCAGCTGAGAAGATCGTGGGCACCTCCTTGCCCTCACTGCAGGACTTACACAGCAAACGCCTCACTCGGAAAGCCCACTGCATGGCAGGTGATCCCACACACCCACTACACAGCCGCTTCAGACTGCTGCCATCAGGGAGGAGACTGAGGAGTCTCCAGGCTCGAACCAGCAGACTGAGAGACAGCTCTGTTCATCAGGCAGTCAGGATGCTAAACACTCTGCCTGCTCTGCCCCCCCTCCCATTTGAACTGCCTTAACACTAAAACTTTCTCACACATTACCACACAACACAAAGATTTTAACACTGGACTCTGTGTCATCAAACGGGTTATTCACTAAACTCTCGGTCATGTGCTCATACAGTTTGCACTACTTCTCATACTTGCACTAATGTTTGTATTACATCACTGCCTATAATCATAATACTGTTTACATTCTCTGTTTACATTTATTAATACTGTTTACTTTTATTACTACTGCTTACATGTAATTACTACTGTTTACATTTACACTACTCTAATATCTACACCACTGCTGATACATATACAGTGTGCTCTGAACGGTCTTATTTAGGGATGCCCAATGTGCCTTACTGCATATGCCACTTTTTGCCTCTATAACAACATCAACTACTACCTCATACATATACTGTGTACATTAACTCATACGCTGCTTTGCCACTTTGCAAATGTCAATGCTAGAAACCCTTAGTTTATTTTAGTTATACTTTTTATACTCTTTTTTTATACTAGTATGCAAAAACTCAGGCCAGTATTATGTTCATTAAATGTTTAATGTTTTAGTTTTAGAGTTGGTGTAAATTTTCATACTCTTATACCACTATGCAAAAAAACTCAGGACAGTGTTAGTTTTACTATTTTATGCTTATGTCTATTATTATATGTTTCAGTGTTTCAATGTTTAGATGTTTACTGTTGCACCGAGGGACTGAGAGAAACGCAATTTCGGTCCTGTGTATGTCCTGTACAGTACATATTGCAGATCTGACAATAAAGTTGACTTTGACTTTGACTTTTGACTTTGACTTTTCATTAATGGAAATCTCAAAGTGCTAAAGAGGGAGTAGCCCTCACAGACAGGTCTTAAATAAATACACCTTTAATTTTAATCTATTGAGGACATAAATTGAATCTCAATTTATAATAAGTGGAGAATTGGACTTTAAAAATCGACTAAGGGGTGTCAAAGACCCAGCCAGGGGGTTTTAGTCGGCCCGCAGATGAATCTGAATTAAAAAAAAGAAAGAATAAACGCTATTTTCTTAAAAATCTGCAGTTCCTATGTTGTCCGCTATAGAGGCGCTGTGTTTTAGTCAGTTGTTGTCCTACTCAAACTGGCTGCCTCTAGGACCCAGGGGCGCTGTGTTTTAGTGCAGCAGATAGCAAACGGAGGCTCTGCTCATTTTCCCTGTCTTCATGTGCGCAGCAAGCGTTCATCCTGATGTAAAACAGCACAAAAACAAGATTTCAGGGTTGTGAGGGAGTTTGAGAAACGATTTCAGGTCTTTAGAGGAATAGAATATATCTTTATTGACAGGGCACATGATTAAAATTACGCACACAAGATGGGCCGAGTGCACGAAGCCACAGTCGTGTCAGCACCGCCACAAAGGCAAACTCGAGACAGAATTAGCAGTTTTTCTCTCACCATCAGAGCTTCTGATGTGCTGTTGACATGTTAAAATCATTGATTTAGATAGATAGATAGATAGATAGATATATACTTTATTGTCCCCAAGGGGAAATTTGTCTTGGACATCGTACGCCAAACAACACTTCTGCCAACAATACAGTCACATGAACACAATACAAATTTAAAAGCATATAAAATAAAAACCTATTGCTCAGTTAAAAACACATTGCTTTAAAAACACACATTGCTCAATAAGACTATTCAATGCTCAATAAAAACACATATTGCACATTCCCACATACATCCAGCAGTAAATGAAACAACAATCAGACCAGAGCATCAGCAGCATCATGGAAAACTTACTATATACCTACTTTATTTAACAATCTGATCGATGTGGGGATAAAAGAATTTTTAAATCGGTTAAGTCTAAAAGCAGGGACTCTAAACCGTTTGCCAGATGGTAACAGTTCGTATTGTGAGTTCAGGATGTGAGCGGGGTCAGACAGTACCCTCCGTGCTAGTCTGAGGACAGACTCATCATAGATAGACTGCAGGGAGAAGTTATCAGTTCTTCCTATCACCTTCATTGCAGTTTGTACCATACGATGAAGTTTAGATTTAAGTTGCACAGAAAGATTGCCATACCACGCTGACATCCCAAACCTAATGATGCTTTCCAGTACGGCCTGATAGAATAAAAACATGAGCTTCTTGTTAACCCCAAAGACTCTGAGTCTGCGTAAAAAGTACAGTCTCTGCTGTAGACGGGAGCACAACATGTTAACATGAATTTCCCACTTGAACAGATTATCTAGGTGGACGCCCAGATATCTGTAAGAACAGACCTGGTTTATTTTCTGGTTGTGAATAAAAAGTGGGAGATTATCACCCAAAGACTTGGGGTCAATCAGCATCTCTTCTGTTTTCCTGGCATTAATAATAAGGTGGTGGTCATCACACCATTGAACAAATGATTGAACCTCATTAAAATATGATGAGGAGTCCATATCCTCATGCAGCAAGCTGAGAATAGCAGTGTCATCAGAGAATTTAAAAACATAATTCCCGGGGCAGCTGCTGATGCAATCATTTGTGTAAATGGTGAAGAGGACAGGAGAGGTAACGCAGCCCTGGGGAACCCCAGTGCTGATGGACCTTGGCTCTGATAAGGTTTTATTGACTCTAACAAGCTGTGATCTTTTTGTTAAAAAAGAATAAAACCATTTAATAAGAAGAGGGTTAAGATTCATCTGCTGTAATTTCTTAATAAGCAGGTGAGGCTGTACGGTATTAAAAGCAGAGCTAAAATCTATAAACAGAAGACGGGCGTAGGCCTTTGGGTTTTCAAGATGTTTAAGAGTTAGGTGTGTGATGCCATTAATAGCATCATCTGTACCCCGTCTCTGTCTGTAAGCAAACTGGAAAGGATCAAGACCAGGGTTTATCTCTGATTTCAAGAGGGACGCAACATATTTCTCAAAACACTTCATAACTATTGATGTCAGTGCCACTGGTCTATAGTCATTATTCTCAGATGGACTTGATTTCTTGGGGATCGGAATAATAATTGACTTCTTCCAAAAAGAAGGAACCGTATGTTGGTCAAGTGATTGCTGAAAAATAGGGCACCAGACTGGAGTGAGCTCTTCAGCACAGGTTTTTAAAAGAAAGGCAGAAATACCATCAGGACCAGCAGATTTATTTTTACTAACTCCACTAAACAGTGCCTGAATTTTGTAAGGATTAACTTCCAGTTGGGTACAGGAATCATCAAGATCAATGGACTGAAGAACTTCATCACACTTTGAAGTAGGATCTTGTGTTTCAAACCTCATAAAAAAATTGTTGAGCTCATTAGCTTTTTTAAGATCATCATCTGTGATGAGACACTTTCTCTTTGTAGTCATATTGACTGCTGTTTTCATAGAGTCCCATAACTTTTTTGGATCCTTCAATGCAAAGTTCTTCTCCATAATGTCCCTATGTTTGTTCCTAGCTTCTCTCAGTCTTTGGTCGAGTTCTTTTTGCACTATTTTCAACCCTGTATAGTCCTGTTTTTTAAAAGCTATTTTCTTGCGGTTAATACAGTTCTTAACTTCTTTATTTATATAAGGTTTGTTATTTGGATATACTTTAACCACCTTTTTTGGAACCACACAATCAACACAGAACTTTATGTAATCGGTTATTGTTTCAACAGCAAGATTAATCTCCAGTTTGTTAAAAATGTCCCAGTTTGTGCATAAAAAAGAGCCCTTTAGAGTCTCAATACTGTCTTCGGACCACACAGATACTGTCTTGAGCTGTGGTTTGTTCCTTTTAAGCATAGTTTTGTATGTAGGGATTAGATGCACTGTATTGTGGTCAGAGTTAGAGAGGGGAGGTTTTGGTTTAGAACAATATGCATTCTTTATGTTACCATAGCATTTGTCTAAAACTCTGCTGTCCCGGGTGGCACAGTTAACAAATTGTTCATACCCAGGGAGGGATAACTCTAATTTACAGCTGTTAAAATCCCCCATTATAAAAACAGGAGCTCCAGGTGAGCGGGTCAGTTGATCCTGGACACAGTCTGCAATTTGAGCTGCTGCCCGTGCAGCGTTGCCGCTGGGAGGGACGTAAACGGCACAAATTAAAATGTTGCCAAACTCCCTGGGAAGATAATGGGGTCTCAAAGAGAGACACAGCAGCTCAACATTTGAGTTGCATATGGTTTCCCTCACAGTGTGATTTCTGCACCAGGACTCACTGACGTACACGCAGATGCCTCCTCCGCGGCTCTTCCCCGAGTTCTCATTACGGTCCGCCCGAACAGCAGAGAACCCCTCCAGCTCGATAACAGAGTCAGGGATGTCAGATTTGAGCCAGGTCTCCGTGATCACCAGCATGCAGGACTCCCGGTACTCAAAGCATACCTTGGCGTTAATGCGGAGCTCATCCATCTTACTCCTCAGAGAGCGTGCGTTGCAGAGTAAAATGCTGGGCAGAGGTGGCCGACTGCCTCGTCGGCGGAGCCGTTGCCGTACTCCTCCCCTTCTGCCTCTCTTCCGTCGAAGTCGTCCTCCTGGTGGTTTAATTCTCACCGATTCAGGCAGGTTCGCAGGCGGTGTAGTTGAAGCAGGGCGAAGAGAAAGCAACGCGTCACTGGAGTAAGTGAGAAGATGGCCTTCCTCATGTGGAAAAGTTTGACACGTATGCAGAAGTTTTAAGACGATGAGCGCCAGGAGCAGTTTTTGTATAAATGATGCCATCGTGCTACAAAATGCTCAAACACAGTCACTCCAAAAGATAGGCAAGATTAAAAAAAGAAAAAATAAATAAAATAAAAGATGATTAAACAACAGCGGCAGAAGTAGCGCACGAGTCCGGGTCGCCAGCAGAGCAGCGCACCTGCAGCTCGATTTGCAGTGTGATGTAGAATTGAAGGACAAATTTGCCTCTGTGGGCTTGGAAACATTTTACAAGTATCTCTTACTACTATCCTAAACTGACAGCACTGGCTGCAAAAATGTCCATGTTTGGGACTACCTACCTGTGAGCAAGTTTTCACTAACAAACATTAATAAAACAGCTACGTTCAAAGCTCAATTTATGGGTTCACTCACAGTTGCTTCCTGGATGTGAAAAATGGATTTAAAATTCATTCATTTCTAAATTTTGATGCATTTTTAACATGCAGGAAAGGGTTTTAACAAAACTGTTTTTTTTTTTAATGTCCAGAGGCCCAGATTTAGCTTTTTTGGATTTTTCTGCCTGGATTGTTGAGCATGCATCAGGGTATTTAACAAAACAGTTTGTTGAATAAATGTTTTAAAACGTGCAATCACTGATCAGTTTTTAATATGTAATGCACTTAAATGTTAAACTGAGTAAAAATGTAAAGGACAATTAATTTAATGTTAATATCTTTATAATTTATTTATTCTTTGCACTAATACAAAGACAAAAAGTGGACTTTTGGAATGAGTATTCTGGTCTGGCCCCCTTGAGATCAGATTAAGCTGTATGCGGCCCCCAGATCAAAATGAGTTTGACACCCCTGGTTATATCTGGAACAACAGGCCAAAATGAACGAGCCCATATTTTTACTTTGAATAAATGAGCCACTGAGTTTAACAATTTCAAATTGACAATTCAGGAGGGCATCTCGTGGTGCCGTTTAGACATGAAAATATACACAATACATAAATAAATCCAACGAGAGGGCAGATCTTAGATGGCTCAAGGAATTGGCTAATTATCATAGACTGTATACTAGCAAGGGGGTCTTAGGAAACAGTAAATTATATTTTCTAAAATAAAAGTAGGCTACAGTATTTTTTGGTTTCAGGGTAAATTGATTATTTCACTTTTAGGTAAACTAATGTTTTGGATCTGTTGTGCAGATCAGATTAAAAGATGCCTCCATCGAAGGATCCATAATAAAGCTTGTTAACAGAAAATTAATTTGATCCTGGTCTGTTAATGATTTTTTAATTTTTTAATTTTTTAAATAGCCTCATTGAACAGTGTTGGTGGAACGGCAAGAGTGAGTCTTATGAATCCCACCTCATCCTTACAGAACACATAATGGTAAAACATGCATTAAGATAGGCCTCTGTCAAAACACATGCAGCATCTGACTTTTGAATCTTAGCTACTATGGTTATTGATCAGATCGGATCAGAATTAATATGAAGGTGTGTCCAGAACTGGCTCATGGTGACTTCACTGGGAAAAACAACAACATGGCTGGACTCATATGCAACCTTGCTCAAAGAACTTTTGAGGGGCTTACGCAAGGAACGACTGAAAACAATAAAGGCACCAAAAGTCGGGCAGTGCACTGGACTGTCATCAAAGAACAAAAGACTGTCCACAGAAACTTTCAGCCGAGCAGAGACAGGGACTTTGTCAAAGAACTGTCGGAACATGGTCATCAGACACAAATGGCCAGAATATACGGTCCGGATTTGGGGGATCCTGACGAGAATCAGAACCCAGTGAACGTCTCACTGGGGGCTGCAACAAGAGAAAGCTGAACACGTTCTCCAAACAGACAGAACAAATGGTCCTGAAGTCACTCATACCAGCAAAGGCCGCACCCCATATTGATATGTGAGGTTCTATCATTGATCTTAGTATCCGGGATCAAAACTACAGTTGCTATGATAAATTTTTTAATGAAACACATAGGCACATTTAGGGCCTGCCAGCGCGGGCTTCATGATTTTTAGTTATACTATGCTCAGGTGGATCTGACGACTTGCTTTTTCTGGTTCCTGTAACTCTGTGCTGAAGCTTAAGGAAAGCAAGGGAAATGATCCTAGCTCCTGACCCTAAAACGAGTTAACTTTTATATTTTCGTTTTTGCAGGTTAAAATTTGTGTCTCCACAAACATTCATACAAGGTTTTAATAGAACTGAAGAGAGGGCAGCAGTTATCCTTGGCGGAGTGCATGTTGGGAATCTGATGTGTCACAAGGGGTACATTTTGGTAAATGATTATAATTTTAAAGAAAATGAGATAATATCGTAGATTACAGTTAGCTATATGGTTGTGAAAACCAAATTAGAGGTGACAATAGGCTGAGGTTTAGGAAACATCTGACACTAGTGCTCAGGTTAAAGGATGGTAAAATTAGACACAATTTCCAATTTAACAACCAAATAACTTTGGCGTACAGACTATGGAATTGAAACAAGGTAGAGTTTTGTTTCAAAAGGGGGTTAAGAGATGACAGATGTTTCCAAAAATAGAGAGGTTGAAATTGGTCCCTAGAAATAACTAATTAGAAATAACTAGATTGTAAATGTTTCCTAGAAACAACTAGGTTGAAAAATGTTCCTAGAAATAACTAATTAACTAAAAGATGGTAAATACGTTTTAGTATACAAAGAATAATAAGGATAACTGATAAATTGGCGTTATAAACAAAATTCACTTGCGTCGATATTGAGGCGGCATCGGTCTTGAACGTTTTATTGTTATACAGAGGTTTTAGATTATGAATGAACAAAATAGTCATCCATATAGTATGAGGCGTCTTAAAGGTTTATATAAGCAATTAACAACAATGTTTTTTTTCCTCTGTGAAATGTGTGTGAAGCAGGATGGGGGACGCCCCTTGGAAATGTCTCCTGGCCTGCAGGCTCAAACCACTCAAACCTGAAGTGGACCTGATCAGAGAGTGTTTAGAAATATGATGGTTCTGTAGATTTATAGCAATTGACTTGACTAGACGACATGTGACTTATTGACTCAGGAAGAAGGTGTATAGAACCACAGGTGTACAATGTTTTGTGAATTATGCTCTGCCGCCGCTTGCTATGTTACTTTTTTGAATTATGCTCTGCCGCCGCTTGCTATGTTACTTTTATGTGTGTAATTTCAGCTATAAGCTGAGTGAAAAGGTACAGTATTTTTGTAAGTATGAACCGCCTCAAAACTACTCATAATTAACCCTAATGAAGATTAAGCCTCTTCCAAACCCAACTAACATGCATGATTCATTCTTTGTACTACTGATTTATAATTTATTGGGTGTTGTTTGCTGTGGCACATTCTGTTTATGATAGGTGGTTCCTGGAAATGCTCCAGCTGAGGGATTTTTCTCAACGGAGTCCAGGGGAGGCAAGACCAGACAGCCCTGGTCAGTAAGGACCCGTGGGGGGTCGCTGAGCGCGCATTGCAGGTAGTGCGTTTCAATGCCAGGGGATCCACACGGTTCAGTGTGCTCCAGCCCGTGAACCAGGAAGGAGCTAAGAGGATCGAGCGGGACAACAAGAAGAGCTCGCATTCGAACTCTTGTGCCTTGATAGACCCAAAGTAGCCAAGTAAAGTTGCGTGCGGGGCCCAGAAGGACTCTGTTTTATGGGGCCACTCGGTGCTGGAATATCCACACATAGAACAGACACCTAGAAAGATAAAAACATTACATATTAGAGTTTCACATAACACGAAGAAAACTCGGAGACATAGGAGGACATTCCCGAGCAACGCCGGGGGAATGCCCCTGAGTACGTGTAGCACATTCAAAAGTATATTAATGTTTCTGTGATGGTGATATAAATCTTGTGTTCTTTCTCTATTTTTGTGTGTTCAAGGGAGACAACTGCCTTGTTGCTGGAGGAGGAACTTGGGAAACTTAAGGTTCATAATTCTGCAATATTCTAAAGCGCTTACTATTATTATTGTTCATAGTTTGCATATATTTCCTTATATTCTACAATTTGCATATTAATAAATTGAGTCAAAATGTGGTGGCCAGACAAGAGGGTCACTATGGCAGTTGGAATAAGTGGAATAAGTATGGTAATTTTGATTGTCCTCCTAGAACATTTCTGCGTAATCCCTGTGAAAAATGATTGTGAAGTTCATAGACATAAGAGAGAGTATGGCGCTCCTAGGACAGAAAATCCTCAAACTACAGTATATCACAAACCAGACTACCACCTTCACGTTCGATTTATGCGTAGAGAAAAGGGGGTTTGTAGTATGTTTGGTGACCTTTGCTGTACATTTATTCCAAACAACACTGCTCCAGATGGAAAAGTCACAAGAGCCCTAGAAGGCCTTAGAACCCTCTCAGATGAAATGAAAAGCCATTCGGGTCTGGACGACCCACTGGACAATTGGCTGATAAAGATCTTCGGTCCCTGGAAACAGGTGTTTGTATCTATAATGGTATCATTGGCTATTTTCTTAGGCATACTTATAACTTGCGGGTGCTGCTGCGTGCCTTGTTTAAGGTCTTTGACGGTTAGACTTATCACGTCCACTCTGGAGAAAAGAGATCCTGAAGTGATGAGGCAACTGCTTTTGTTAAAAAACTATAACTTGGAGGATTTTGAAAAAACTGATTGAATATTGTGTATATATGCGTTTAGCTGCGTTATTAGGTGTGTGATTTTATTTCTTTTGAATGGACCTCAGATAATGAGGTCCAAAGTGGGTTTGTTATGAAATAAAAATGTTTTTGTCCTTGTGTTTTCATTTATTTTGAAGGAGTTTTCAAACAGTGTTAAAATGACCAGTCTCTCTCTTGTAAAATCTGTTTTGGTGAGGTTCTCAAGGAATGCTCAGTTTGTGTCTGTCCTGCAGGCTTAGGGCACGCGGGGGGACCTGGTGCCTGTTTGTCAGTTTTACGACTTTGAAGATATATAGTTGTGGGGAAATCTACTGAAAGCCTCCTTTCTTACCCTGGATGTTTGCTCAGTCAGAAAAGTATCAGAACTGTTCTGATCTATGTGTGTAGTGTAGGATTTTTTAATGTAATTTAATGTCCAGTTACACTAATTGGTCACTTAATGGTCTAATAGTGTGTGTGTGTTTATAAATACCCTGCATTATATGTAGTTTTAGTCATCAATGTGCCAGTGCCCTTCCCTCTCTCAAACCTGCGAAGACCAGAGTAAGCTGAAACCCCCCTGAGGGGCTTTCTGGCAGTAAAGGAGGCAACAGTCTTTAAAGCAGAAACTTTTCTTATTGGTTAAGGCAGGCAACGCCCTACAAAAGAATAAAAGCATGAGTTCTTTCCTCCTCCATCAGTCAACGTAAGGAGCAAGCCACGAGGAAAAATAGTCCATCAGGTCGTAAGCGTTGTCTCCATTGAAATGCGCATTTCTTTCCATTTCAATGTCCTTTTCTTTCCCCCTCTCTCCCTGCCTCCTCCCCTTTTCCCTTTTTCTCTCACTGTCCACGTATTTTAATCAAATATAATGGCTTTTAGAAATAGAACAAATGTATTCTGTGACTTTTAAACTTATGATTAATTAAAACTGGTTTTGGAACTTTAAAGTGCGCGTCTGTGATTCCGTGTATTTCCTTCTTTTATCCAAAGTGAAGCCAAACAACGAACTTGGGGCTTAGCGCCAACATCCCATAGACCAAAAACATGCATGTTAGGCTGATTGGTAACTCTGAATTGACCCTGGGTGTGAGTGAGACAGGTCCCTCTTGTAAATGAGTCCCGGTGGCTCAACGAGGCTAGCCTGTATAAATAAAGGTTGAATGAAAATTGCAATCAAATAAAAAGTAACAAGTGATCCTGACTCAGTTTCTGATGGAGGACATTTGCAAACGGTGTACTGCAAACCCACCCACACAGACCAGTATTTGCAGTTTGACTCCCATTACCCTCTGGAGCACAAGTTAGGAGTCATCAGGACTCTGTATCACAGAGCAGACAGCGTCCCCACTAACTCAGGAGTCAGGGAGAAGGAGAAATCCCACACAAGATAGGCTCTAGAGAAATGTGGATATCCTAAATGGGCCTAAGGGTGGGCGATATATCGAATATACTCGATATATCGCGATATTTTAAATGTACGATGGTTAAAAGGGCTTTATCGTGTATATCGAGGATCCTCCTGCTGTCGCGCGGGCGCCCACTCGCCCCCCTCCTTCCTGCAGGCTGCAGGAGCTTCAGAGACTCAGCACAACATGTAAACACGGCAGAGCGCTGCACGCTGCTGAGGGGGAAAAACAATGTTCTTTCTGAGCTAGTTTGGATTAAATTGTCAGATGAGGGCATAAAAAATGTTTTTGTAGACGATGCTGAAAATAGTCCCGAAGAAAGGTCCGAACTACGAATCTTTTTCACCATTTAAACAGCGGAGTGGAGCATGATGAAACAGCAGAACCAAGTGTTTTTCCAGCTGCTGCTTCATTAAAACAAACCACGGGTCTGAGCTCATTTAGTCATGCGTGCACCGCAGAGAGAGGTGGAGACATTATTAAATCAGCATTTTATCATTATCGCTAAAGACACGGTCCTTAGCGGCTAACAAGATGGCTAACGCGTTAGCCGTCTTCTTCCACAGCTGAGACTGACCGTGTCTTTAGCGATACAGCTGATTTAATAATGTCTCCACCTCTCGGTTCACGTTTCTGAGTGGAGGCTGTCGTGTTTTTACACAAGGATTCAATGCGACACTTTGTAGAGCAACTTAGAGAACGTCTTCGTGAATCCGGAAACAACCCCCTGACCCTTTCACAATAAAACCGGATACAGTACACAGAGGCTCACATTTACTGCAGTACACAATACCTGTGATAAATCTGTTCTTGTTCAGAGGTTTTGCAGACATTGCCTGAACTTGGCACAGTTTGAAACTTGTGCACACATTTTGTGGTTTGTTGTTAAAAATTACCAGCACATGCAAATAGTTTAGAGTTGTTACCTGTGACTGTTCTGGGTCAGTAAATTTTATGGCCACTGTTTACACTTTTGTTTTTGTATTTTAAAGGCCTTAAATGTTTTGATTTAATATTTTTTTAATGTTAAAAGCACAAGAGCACCTTTTTAAGTTTAAATTATTTATTCTTCCTTTTTGCTTGAAGTACTTTTTATTTATGTGTGCAATTGATGGTTAAAATAAAATATTTAAGTTTGTTCAAATTTAGTGTTGACATTTTTTAATCAATTTTGAATCATTTTTTCATTGATTTTGGAGATATCGCGATATATATCGTGTATCGTGATATAGCCAAAAAATATCGCGATATAATATTTTCCTCATATCGCCCAGCCCTAAATGGGCCTTCCTGAAAGCAGAGAAGAAACCCAAACAGGACTCCAGTCAGCCATCAGGTGAAAAGGAAGAACCCAGACCCAGACCAGTGGTCATTCCATATGTTGTGGGAGTTTCAGAGAAATTGAGACGTTTATTTTCTAAACACAACGTCCCAGTGGCTTTTAGACCCCAAAATACATTACGGCAAAGATCCAGTCCCCCGGCACAAACAGAGTAATGTTATATATGCTGTTCTGTGTCAGGAGGGCTGTGATCAGTCTTACATCGGGGAAACTAAACAGCTAATGGCCAAAAGGATGGTCCAGCACAGAAGAGTGTAGAGATATAGCACCCTCATGTCCGTATGGGATGTGGGCCTCTCCACATCTCTCTGAAACTCTCAGTGTTACACCTTCTTGAAGCTCTCAAGGAGACAAGTGGACACCATTTTTGTTACAATTATTTTGAATTAATGGACACCAATTAATCAGATTGAACTTTCTTTTTATTGTGTGTTAATTCAGAATTGATCTACAGTATACTTTTTGTCATTTAATGATGATCTGTTACTTGCATGAGTTTGACCCTTCTGCTGGTTTATTTCTGCAGAACAAGCAGGTTTTAATATTATGGCACCGTTCAGGGTAAACTTTTGACTTGCTGCTCTGACTGACGAAGCCCTCTGGAGTGAGGGTGAAACGTTTCTACTAAAAAGAAACTGTCCAGATGAACTGATTGAGAATGAGCGGATTTGATACCTGGACTATTGAGAATGAACTTTCTTGTCTTGAACCACTTTGGACATGTCTGCCTGCCTGGGAGGAGTCGACGAGGGACAAGCCCCCAGAAACCATCTTGGCTACAGCAAACTGGTTGGTCCACTTAAGTTGTTTACTTGGTGGGGTAGCTTCAGTTTGCTTTGGACTACTCTGACTGACGAAGCCCTCTGGAGTGAGGGTGAAACGTTTCTACTAAAAAGAAACTGTCCAGATGAACTGATTGAGAATGAGCGGATTTGATACCTGGACTATTGAGAATGAACTTTCTTGTCTTGAACCACTTTGGACATGTCTGCCTGCCTGGGAGGAGTCGACGAGGGACAAGCCCCCAGAAACCATCTTGGCTACAGCAAACTGGTTGGTCCACTTAAGTTGTTTACTTGGTGGGGTAGCTTCAGTTTGCTTTGGACTACTCTGACTGACGAAGCCCTCTGGAGTGAGGGTGAAACGTTTCTACTAAAAAGAAACTGTCCAGATGAACTGATTGAGAATGAGCGGATTTGATACCTGGACTATTGAGAATGAACTTTCTTGTCTTGAACCACTTTGGACATGTCTGCCTGCCTGGGAGGAGTCGACGAGGGACAAGCCCCCAGAAACCATCTTGGCTACAGCAAACTGGTTGGTCCACTTAAGTTGTTTACTTGGTGGGGTAGCTTCAGTTTGCTTTGGACTACTCTGACTGACGAAGCCCTCTGGAGTGAGGGTGAAACGTTTCTACTAAAAAGAAACTGTCCAGATGAACTGATTGAGAATGAGCGGATTTGATACCTGGACTATTGAGAATGAACTTTCTTGTCTTGAACCACTTTGGACATGTCTGCCTGCCTGGGAGGAGTCGACGAGGGACAAGCCCCCAGAAACCATCTTGGCTACAGCAAACTGGTTGGTCCACTTAAGTTGTTTACTTGGTGGGGTAGCTTCAGTTTGCTTTGGACTACTCTGACTGACGAAGCCCTCTGGAGTGAGGGTGAAACGTTTCTACTAAAAAGAAACTGTCCAGATGAACTGATTGAGAATGAGCGGATTTGATACCTGGACTATTGAGAATGAACTTTCTTGTCTTGAACCACTTTGGACATGTCTGCCTGCCTGGGAGGAGTCGACGAGGGACAAGCCCCCAGAAACCATCTTGGCTACAGCAAACTGGTTGGTCCACTTAAGTTGTTTACTTGGTGGGGTAGCTTCAGTTTGCTTTGGACTACTCTGACTGACGAAGCCCTCTGGAGTGAGGGTGAAACGTTTCTACTAAAAAGAAACTGTCCAGATGAACTGATTGAGAATGAGCGGATTTGATACCTGGACTATTGAGAATGAACTTTCTTGTCTTGAACCACTTTG
>JBBPBX010039713.1:11722-29743 GCA_038048925.1 Garcialebias charrua
ATATCCAATTCCTATGTATCCACTTTTTTGTCTGTCTAAAGAGGACCAGCGTTACAATGGGTATGTAGCTGTTTGAAAGATAGGAAACAGTTTGAACAAATAAATGATGTAAGCTCTAACCTCACATGTGGAGTTCCTCAAGGCTCTGTACTTGGAAAAAAGTTATTTATTTTATATGTGAATGACTTGGTAAATTCTGTGGTGGGGGTTCTGTGGCGGGTACTCCGGGAGTATGGGGTACCAGGCCCATTGATATGGGCTGTTAGGTCCCTGTACGACCGGTGTCAGAGCTTGGTCCGCATTGCCGGCAGTAAGTCAGGCTCGTTTCCGGTGAGAGTTGGACTCCGCCAAGGTTGCCCTTTGTCACCGATTCTGTTTATAACTTTTATGGACAGAATTTCTAGGCGCAGCCAAGGTGTTGAGAGGATCCGTTTTGGTGGCCTTAGAATCGCTTCTCTGTTTTTTGCAGATGATGTGGTCCTATTGGCTTCATCAGCTCGTGATCTACAGCTTTCGCTGGAGCGGTTTGCAGCTGAATGTGATGCGGCCGGGATGAGGATCAGTTCCTCCAAATCCGAGGCCATGGTCTTGAGCCGGAAAAGGGTAGCGTGCCCTCTCCGGGTCGGGGAGGAGGTCCTGCCCCAAGTGGAGGAGTTTAAGTATCTCGGGATCTTGTTCACGAATGAGGGAAAACTGGAGCGTGAGATCGATAGGCGGATAGGTGCAGCGTCCGCAGTGAAGCGGGCGCTGTACCGGTCTGTCGTGGTGAAGAGAGAGCTGAGTCAAAAGGCAAAGCTCTCAATTTACCGATCGATCTACGTTCCCACCCTCATCTATGGTCATGAGCTTTGGGTTATGACCGAAAGAACAAGATCTCGGATACAAGCGGCTGAAATGAGTTTTCTCCGCAGGGTGGCTGGACTCTCCCTTAGAGATAGGGTGAGAAGCTCAGTCATCCGGGAGGGACTCGGAGTAGAGCCGCTGCTTCTCCACATCGAGAGGAGCCAGTTGAGGTGGCTCGGGCATCTGGTTAGGATGCCTCCTGGACGCCTCCCTGGTGAGGTGTTCCGGGCATGTCCCACCGGGAGGAGACCCAGAGGAAGACCCAGGATACGCTGGAGGGACTATGTTTCTCGGCTGGCCTGGGAACGCCTTGGGATTCCCCCAGAGGAGCTGCTCCAAGTGGCTGGGGAGAGGGAAGTCTGGGCCTCCCTACTTAGGCTGCTACCCCCGCGACCCGACCCCGGATAAGCGGAAGAAAATGGATGGATGGATGGATGACTTGGTAAATGTGTCAGGACTCCTTAAATGTGTCCTTTTTGCAGATGATACCACATTTTTTTGTTTGGGTAAAGATATAGAACAGATGTTGAGTTGATGAAGACAGAATTTGTCAAAATACAAACTTGGTTTAAACTTAATAAATTATCATTAAATCTAGATAAAACTAATTACATGATATTCAGTAATAAAAAGAAAACTGTTGATGTTCCATTTAAAATTGAGGGTGTTGAGATTTGTAGAGTGAGTGAGGTGAAGTTTTTGGGTGTTATTATTGATGACAAACTGACATGGAAACAACACATAAATTCTGTAAGAATAAAAATAGCTAAATCTATTGCAGTACTGTACAAAGTCAGAGACTTATTGAATGATAAAGCTCTGTATTTGTTGTATAACACAATCATTGTTCCACACTTAATATATTGTATTGATGTTTGGGGGAAAGCGTGTAAAACAATCACAAAGCCTATTTTTGTTTTACAGAAAAGAGCTGTAAGAATTATCACTAAAAAACATTACTGTCATCCATCAAGCACATTATTTTATCAGCTGAAGTTATTGAAATACCATGATTTGGTAGATTATAATATTTTATCAGTTATGTATAGGGCTCAAAATAACACATTACCTTTAAATATCCAAATACATTTTGTTAAAAGACAAAGTTGTTATAATCTTAAGGGAACAGAGATATTTGTAAAACCAAAATACAGGACCAGTTTAAAGGGACGGTCCACCTCAATCCAGGGAATTGGATTGTGGAGAATGATGGTAAAATGCTAAGTCAATGTTTACATTTAAGAAAATGATCAAAACTGAATTGTTAAAAAAATATATTAAGTAGCTTAATGTGTATTGTATTAGAGTTAGAAAATTAGAAAGAGTTATTCATTTTGTTCTATTACTGGTACTTGAAGTTTATTATTGTTTGAACTGATTGTTAGAAAAAAGGGGCAGATATAATAAGATTTTTTTCTTCCTTCTGCTAGCTTTCATTTTATATTTTGTATGTTATCATTTATGGAATTGTTTTGTATTGTATTTTAAAATGAATAAATTTATTAATAAAAATGAACATAACCTGAACCCCACACTCTCTGCTCTTTGAATTGAGAAAGCTCCTCGGATGAAGAGCGAAACGTCTTCTGTTACAAATAAAGTCCAGTTGTTTTTGTATTGAACGTTTTTTGAATTCCTTTATAGAGCCAGTTAGCTCATCAAAACCAAATTAAACTTTCCAATCTAATGGTTCAAGTGACTCAGTGAGGATTATGTAGACTGGTACTGGTGGGATGTAATAAAATACAAGTACTTTGTTACTGTATTTACAGTATGTACATTTTTCATCTATCTGTAGTTTACTTAAGTAGAGTTATAGTACTTTTGACTTTTACTCTACTACATTTTACATTACATGTACATGTAAGTATATGTACTTTCTACTACACTACATTTCTATAATGTGTTGTGTTACAAGTTACATTCACGTAGTGTTTTTTTATTTGTTCGTTAGTTTTAAAGTAACCAGTGGTGAGAGGGAGTTGGCCCATTGAATTACTGCAAAGTGAGCAGGTAGCGTTAGACCCACCTTCAAGAAGAGCTGGACCAATGACGTATATACTAGTATATATGTCATTGGTCCAGCTCTTCTTGAAGGTGGGTCTAACGTTATAACGGTATACTGTATACTAGTATATACGTCATTGGGCTGTGCGCACCCACAGCACCACTAACACACCCAAGATGGATTCCACCGCATAGATTCAGCCAGAAGATACTCGCCATGACCTTATAGAAAGATGAGACTATTGAAAGACCATTGAAAAACTATTGAAAGACTTGAAATATTGTTCAGTACAGCAGGACAGATTTTATCTCCCAAAATAGCCAGACTGGACTCAAACAATTTTTGAAAACCAACTTCTTGTGAACTTGAACAAGAAATTCTTGCTGCAATATTAAAATGTGTCAGTTCATGGGATGTTAGGAGACAAGAGATTTCTCCAAATGTCTCGTCACTGTCCAAGTTTTGAAAATGGTGTCAGGAAGTTAAAATATGGTTCTATTGACCTATTACAAGGTTGACTAGACAGTATTTTAACTAGTTGATGACAAACTGGAGTTGACATGGTCAGAGCCTGTTCCTTTGTTCGGTCTAATGCTCCTTTTTTCTGTCAGACAACTTTTACTTTTTTTTTCATTCAACCTTTATTTATACAGGCTAGCCTCGTTGAGCCACGGGGACTCATTTACAAGAGGGACCTGTTTCACTCACACCCAGGGTCAATTTAAAGTCACCAATCAGCTTAACATGCATGTTTTTGGACCGTGGGAGGAAACCGAAAACCCACGCATGCACGGAGAGAACATGCAAACTCCACTCAGGAAAGGCCCCCGGACCGGGATTTGAACCGGTGACCTGCTCGCTGAGAGGTAGCAGCTCTACCAGTTGTGCCACCGTGCTGCCACTTAAACATGTTTACTGCAGTTAAAATGACACATTGGTTTTGTTTCATGTCAAATAAAAACCTTCAAATCATTCCTATTTCTTATTTTACTTAATGACATTTAACTCTGCACGTCATCCCTGAAATTCTGACGCACAGAATCACAAGTCCAATTGTGAACTGTGCCACAGAGTAAACACAATAAAAACATGTACTATCTGCAGCATTGTTCATTAAAATGGCTCAACGCTATTAATGTATTACAGAAAATATACATACGGTAGGCACACTAAATAATATTGTCGACCATTTCATTAGGTAATACATTCACCAAATATTTTTACTAAATATTTCAAATATGTTTAAAATCAAGTACTTACTTACTTTTACTTAAGTAAAAATGTTAATGTGGTACTTCTACTTTTACTAGAGTACATTTTTGTCTGTTTATGTGTACGTTTACATACCGTAAGTACAGTGTTTGAGTACATTCTCCACCACTGCAGACTGGCCATCTTCTCAATGAGGACAAAATACATTTCTACATTTGTTTTCACAGATAAATACACACAGTCACACAGTCCAAAAATTACAACAAAATAAACAGTATAGTCAGGTTTCATTTTCATTACCAGAACTTACCGTTACAAAAACTATTACAGTATAAAGCTCCAAGAAATACAGTATATCATAATGCTGCAATAAGAAATTATGTGAGATGGAGGAAGAAGGATGACACTTTCTCCTTCCCCTTCACTACAGTGGTTTTATTTATTTAGCTCTTGTTAAAGTGGGGCACCAGCTAGTCAGTTTACTGACCAACAACTTATTCAACCTTTAATAATCAGAATCAGTCACTGAAGTGGAATCCATTAATTACAGGGAGTTTTATACCATAACACATGAATAGTCATCTGAATGAAGAGACCAAAGTTGTCTTTGGAGATTTATTATAAAAAATAATCAAACTACAATCAAAAACAATAATAAACAAACAATAATAATGAATCAATCAAGGCTTAGTTCTCTTATCTAAGGCAAATTTGGCTCTTTGAGCAGGAATTATTTCAGTTTTATACACGCATGAATTTAGACAAAGTTTGGCTATTTTAATACATCGTTTTCTTTGGATTTGGTTGAAAGAAATTGTTTAATCTGATCAGATAAAGTATTGTATCATGACTGCAAGCCAGGAAATGCTCTACCAAGTTGCATCAGCTTAAAGTAGCATAACCAAACCGAGGCATCATGTCACCAGGTTCTGCTCCTTACCAGGTCAACGTTGAAGGCACCAGGTCACTCGTCTTTCTGGGGTTCTCTGGTGGATCAGACCAGAGACACAATGAGGAGGACTCGCCAAGAACTGCCCAAGGTAGCTGATCATCACTGTGACAGCTTCGGGGGTCTGAGGGCAACAGCTGATGAGAAGGTGCACCATCCCTCGGCACCTTCTGCACGTTTGGACTTCAAGCCAAGAACATGAGTCTTATTGTGAGAAAAAGCTTCATCTTCTGACGTTATTTACTTCTAACAATTAATTGAGCAACATTTTTAACTGCTCAGGAGTTGAACAAGTGGACCTTGGCACAACCTCTCGAATTTGGTCCATAGACAAACCATCTTCCGGATCAGGGCTGGAGATTATCTGTTCTGCTTGGGGGGTCCAAGGCGAACTGCTTTTCACACAAAGAGACTTTGTGCAAAACAACAGCTCTGAAAATATTATTTTGACTACCGGTACTCTCAGGAACATTGTGACTCCCCTCTGAAGCAAACAGCTTCCAGCTCAAAGACATTTTCACAGATGTCTCTGAAGGAATAATCACTTTCTGAAAAACAGAACAGAGAAATATGAAGTCGAAGATGCAAATTCAACAATGGCAGGACTCACAGCTGCATCGAATCACTCATCAACTGTCCACCTGGATACAGCTGTATAGAATCACTCATCAACTGTCCACCTGGATACAGCTGTATCGAATCACTCATCAACTGTCCACCTGGATATAAGGCGCCCTTTCCTCAGCTCTTCCTGTTTGCCCGTTGCCAGTCTAGTCGCCTCCCTCCACCTCCCCGTCTCCTCCCGGGGTTTCTGGTTCCTCGGCTCCCCCCTGTTCTGCGTCCCGCCTCCGCCGCCTGGGGTTGTCCTGCTCGCCTTCGTCTTGGTCCTGCTGCTGTGTGCATTCCTGCTTCCTGTTCCCTGCGACCCAGCCGGTCATGGCAGATGGCCGCTTGTCCTGAGCCTGGTTCTGCTGGAGGTTTCTTCCTCTCGAGGGAGTTTTTCCTTCCCACTGTCGCTTCGTGCTTGCTCAGGATGGAGGTTCTGCGCTGGTGTTCGTCTCAGGGTTGTCCGGAGCCGTCGGCCGCTGGCTGGCCGTCATTCACGTACCGGTGGGATGGATTGGACGTCTGCGATCCCTTCTCCACCACCGGGTTCGGGTCCCGGGGGGTAGATATCCATAATCTATCTCCCTATGCCGGACATTCAAGCTCTCAGCAGTCCGGCATGCATGCCCTCCGCCGGGGCCCGAGCGCCAAAGAAACCTTAAGCAATAAAACATTTCAATTGTATTCTCTCTCTCGTTTTGTGAGTCTCTTCAGGTTGAAATGTCATTCACATTGTAATATTTTACATGATTTCATTCTAATGATTGAAAACAACAATCAAAATTATTCATGTTCACACTTGTTAATCAAATAAAACAAAGGGTCATTCACATTGTAATATTTTACATGATTTCATTCTAATGATTGAAAACAACAATCAAAATTATTCATGTTCGCACTTGTTAATCAAATAAAACAAACTTAATTAATATTTTTCTTTCTTTCTTAGAAACAGAGGAAGAATAAGGTAAGCATTTGTCAGACTGTAGCTGACTCTGTGTCCAAGGTCGAGAAATGTGTAGAAAAACGGGAGACATTATTGAAGTCAGAGGTAACTTTACAGAACACGATTCATGGTGAGTCTGGAAGATGAATATCAGTCAGGGGTCATAGTTAGAGCAGTGCAGCTTCATGCTACAATACCAACAGTATGTGAACCAATATAATGCACCAATGGTTTCCCTATTCTTCATAGATGACCTCATGAGCTCTTTAAAGGACACCATACCTTCTAAAGCCTTTTCTCTGGAGTGTTATTGCATAATTACACATCCTGAAGTTTTGCATATGGACTCTTTTTTGTCAAATGGATAAAAGTACAATGTTCAAGTTATAAATCTAATCCAGTCATCATTGTGTGAATGATGGTCATAAAATCATTTTTCTTCTGCAAAACATTCAGTTAAAAACAACTACAGTATAGTCTCTGTTTGTCTATAGTTCAGTGTAAATTGGCAGTGAGTCTGCCAAAACTGGGGCAATTTATCCTGTGATGCAGCTTACCTTTCTCAATTTTAGTGGTGGATGTGGATGCAAATTTAACCGAAACAGTTTTAATCACATTCAAAGTACCACCAGTCTTAGTCTGTGAAATATTTTCGGGAACATACCATAACTCTTTCAAATTTAATCAAACAGTCTCACAGTAAGTTTTACTTGGCCATTAGTCTCACTTCAGAAGTAAAACAAATATATGAAGTGCAGCCAGATGGGGAAAAAAATGACATACATTTTTTTTTTCTAAATGAGTAGATATTTTGTCAAGACTTTGGGCTGTAATTTGCATCAACGTTAAGCAATAAACTCACAATAAATAATTCAACATCTGAAGCAGTGAAAACTACAAAACAGTGAGAACTTTGTACCGTATACCATGTACAAAAATATCCAAGCATAGAAAAGTGTTGTGACCTTTTAATGACTCATCTCATGTTTTTAGTTTTGCCTGTTCTTGTTGGTTTCCAAATGCCTTTTACATAGTTTATTTATTTTATATAGCTGAATGAAACTTACCTTGGTTTATACAAAAAGCCCAGACTTACATCTTACATAGCACCTTTATGCCCTCTCCAGGTTTTGCAAAGTGCTTCACAGTGTTTATCATTTACCCAGTCACACACGCATACACTCATGCAGTGCTTTCTATTAGTTCACATTCATGACCTGATGCTTACCTTTATTTACTCCTTCCTGTTTTCTCCTCTTTGGTAAAATATTTCTAGTTTACCAAATTTTGGATCATTCAGCTGTCATCTTTCAGTCATCTGTTCCCGAGAAGCTCACAAAGCTTACCAAAAATCATAGTTAGACATTTTCATTAAAAAAATGGCATGGCACAGCTGTGGCTGAGTGGTTAGAGCGGTCGTCCTCCAATGCGAGAGCAGGGGGGGGTCCAAGTCCACCAGCAGTCACATGTTAAAGTGTCCCTGGACAAGACACTGAACCCCTTATTGCCTTTGATGTGTCCCATAGGTATATGAATGTGAAAAAGCACTGATTAGTCTTTGTATAGATCTAGTAGAGTGCTGTATGAATGAGTAAATGAGGCACAATTGTAAAGTGCTTTGAGTATCTTGATAAGATAGAAAGGTGCTATATAAGTACAGTCCGTTTAATTACACGGCAGTTTTGTCAGAAGCCTCTGCAATGATGATCAGCAAAAAAAAGCTTTGTATTTGGACAAAATAATGTTATTGACTGTTGGTAATCAGTACAGTTTTGTGAGCAGACACATGTTCTGTGACCCATCAGATCTTTGTGACAGGACTCGGGTGTTTTTGATTTGATCCCAGACAGTCTTCTGTATGCTTTTGATAAAAGTTGAAGTGGAAGTCTTCAGATATGCTGAGATGAAGTTCATGTAAAATGGATGCAGAGCTGAGAGAGCAGACCTGTGAGTGTGTGATCCATTTATTATGAACAAGAGCTTCAGTGCAAAAAAAGCATTAATGTTTAATTGACTCCCTTTGTCCACTGCTGATGTTTGCAAAGGAGGCATCTGCAACTGTCCAGAGTCAAATACACGCAAACCGTTTATTTCACTGCAGTCTAAAAAGAGTTGAGATGATCCTTTAATCCAATTCTACACAATCAAGGGTCCATGAATCAGGCCCGTTATTAGCAGACCCATGGCTGCTCTGGGTCGGGCCTTCTGCATGTCATTATAGGGAGGCTACGCTTGTGCTGTTTTTAATGAGATTCCACAAAGCTCCAAATCAGACCTTCCCACCATGCATCCTGGTTGATTCACCTAAAACTAATTTGTTCCCAAAGACAATTACCAACTGGGCAGTAAGGAGGACAATTGTCCTCTATTTGAGCATGCTGAGTATTCAACCTTCACAAGCAAGACGCAGAAATATCATTATCCACGTGAGGGATATTGCAGACGAGGGGTGGGGGTGGGGGGCATTGGCAGCCAAACATGGAGTGATTAACTCTAATGTCCTTAGTGTCTCTAGACCCACAAATGCAGATTTGGCAGCCAGGAGAGGCTTTAGAGTATCAGTCATCCCATGTAAAGCTAATAAAATCAGATAATGCACAGCTAATGCCTAACAGCGCTCACTCTTTATAAATAGGAGAATAATTGTGATATTCAATAACTAGTTTATACACAGAGACGGAGACAGAATTCAATTTCTATCCGTCTCTTCTACGAGGGTCATTTGGGCCGCTTGCAAAGCTTTTCTGACAAAAACAGAGAAATGGGAGTATAAGTTGCCATCAGTCAGGCGCGGGGTCCTAAACTGGCACTCCGTCAGCCAAAGTACATCAACCGAGGTGTTCACATGCAGATTGAGATGGTCTGAATCACCCTCCGCCTGTCAAAACCCGTCGATGCATCTCCTGCAGGTGAGCTCGCCACAGAGCAAGAAAGATGAGTAGATCGCAGCTCGAGGCTTTTCTGCGGCCATCCATTATGATTGGGAGTTTACAAATTGGATCTTAGTGTTTTGTGCTTTTGGAGAGGAGAGCCAGATCCATCAAGCTGTCCGTGTTTACTTTTAAGTTCAAACAACTTGAATCCCATTCTCTTCTGCCCACATGAAGTCAAGCAAAGAAAAGTAAAACAACCATTTATTGGATTCTCTCCCAAAACAATTTTTTGCTTTCATTAAACTATGACAGTGTTGTATATTTTATCAAAAGGCCAAACTGCACAGATTTATTTTTTATAATGTCATGTGACGCAGCTCTCAGGCTAGTTTTAAATGGCCACGACTTCAGGTGAAGATAAGCTGAACTGTGGACAAAACTCTCATTATGCTGCATGTATGCTGTATTGGTTTGTTAAGAAAGGCGCTTTTAAATAAAATGATTATTATTATTATTATTATTATTATTATTATGTTTGTGCTGCTGTTGTTCGGCATATTTTTGCACTATTAGTGCTTAGTGTATTCTTAGTTTAGCTTATTTCTTAATTCATATCTTAGATCTTATTATGGTTTTTCTTTACAATTTATAAGAAAGTTCATGCTCAGTAATCCAGGTATCAAATCCGATAATTCTCAATCAGGTCATCTGGACAGTTTCTTTTTAGTAGAAACGTTTCACCCTCACTCCAGAGGGCTTCATTAGTCAGAGTAGTTCCAGCACACTGTTCCCCCACCAAGCCGTAAACATCTTAAGTGGACCAACCAGTTTGTTGGAGCCAAGATGGTTTCTGGAGGCTGTCCTGTCCCTCGTCGACTCCTCCCAGGCAGGCGGCCACAGCCAAAGTGGTTCAAGACAAGAAAGTTCTTGAACCACCAGGGTTTACAATTTATACTTTTGTTGGATGTAACTGGGACTCTGTGTACACAATTTCGTTCCATCACATGTACCACATGAAATGTGAATGACAAATAAAGAAACTTTGATTTTGACATTGATGTTTTTCATGATATATGAAGGCAGAAAATTAAATATAGTATATAACGTTTAAGTTGTAAATAACATGATTATAAGTTAGTTAACAAAGACAATAATATGAACACGTCTTACAATACATGTTCAACAGCTCCAGGGTTTCAATAGTTAAATACGGTTAAAAACTCAATTAAAGTACTTCAGTCATATTGGTGCTGCACAAAGCTCAGTGTTTTAGTTCATTTGATGATGGACATGCGTGAAAATGGTTGAATTTGTCATTGGACAATGACAATCATAGAAATGATTACTCACAATGTGCATTTGTGCATGCCACCAAGATTGTGTGAAGCAAGTCGCTATATAATAATCATTTCTGGGAAGCTTTGAATTTCTGTCTGTGGAAAATCTCTCTTTTATTCTAATCAAATCTCAGTTTGTGTGTGGACCGGATCTGCAAACGCAGCAGAACCTATCAGTTTTTAGAAATATCCAGAGTAGTGTAGACATGTCTTTATTCCGTTTTTTTGGCCTCATCGTTTTAGAGGTTTAAAGACAAGTTGGGGGTCCGTAAGAGCCTGGCAGTGACCCCTCAGCAGGTCAGATTGTTACCACTGCTGTGTACCAACAGGAATCATGATGGCCGTGTTTCTGCTGCTGTAAGCACATCCTCATAACGCAACAGATGGGACTTCCACCTAATCGCACTGTTCTCAGCTCAGGCAGGATTACCGGCAGACCAACATCAGGGATGCTAAAGCTGGTGGACATCAAGGCGTCCGCGTGCGATGGAGCGGCAGCTCAGGCCATCCTCTGTGAAATGGGCCCACAAAGTACTACACTGGCTGAAGAAAGGCAGGAGGCTGAGATCAGACCACCTGTCAGTGTGGTCCGACAGGATCTGCGGGCGGTGGCTTTCTCAACCAAAATGCTGACTTTCTTTAACTAAACGCTCCCATCTGTTGAGTGACTATTGTCTGTTGAGTAATGCAGCTGCAGAGCTCCTCCTCCTCCACCTCCTCCTCCTCCTCCTGTTATTCAAATACTGTTACTAACCACTGATTTATTCATTGGCTTTACTCAGTCCACTGTTCCCACCCCCAACCTCAAACACACACACACACACCCTCCCGGACATTTCCCCCACGACACCCGCCCAACACGCCACAGTCATTCTTTTTCTGCTCGACACACATCAGCCTCCCCTTTCTCTGGGCCCGATCAGACCTCCCAGCAGCCAGCTGTCACTCAGAGCCAGCTCTGTGCCACGACAGGCCTACACCAACCAGACCTCACCAAGAAGAACATGTTGGAGCTCAGAGGGTTTTTGAGTAAATGTGTTCATTCTGTTTGTTGTGTTTCTATAATGCCTTTTCATCATCTCATCTCTTTAGTTAAATTATTGTTTTTTCCTTATTTTATTAAACCATTTAAAGTACTGCACTTAAAGGTTCAGTATGCAGTTTCTGTAGAACTGCAGCACTTAGAAATATTTTCAACAGGCAAAGCATTCTGATCCCTCCCCCTCAGAGCCATATATGGCTCTGCCCCCTTGTGGTCTGTTAAATTTCAAATTCAAGCTCTGTTTTTATTGGCTGATTCAAATTCAAGCTCTGTTTTTATTGGCTGGTTACAAACTCTGTTTTTATTGGCTGGAAAATGGTGGGTCACCTTTTCTTTTTAGAAATGCTTATTTACCACCTGGAGAAGCAAGGGGACAATATTTTTTTTTTTTTTTCAGAGATTACCTGGCTAACATCAGTCTGTCAGGAGGTAGTGACAGAGTGAAGAAATATGTTCATAAAAAAAGCTACATACTGAAGCTTTAATCTCCGTGAGTTGGGGATGAGGATTAGTTTTCCCTTTTTTAAGTAACTTGTCAGAATTTGTTTTGTTCTCATTCAGTAGTTTATTTATTTATTTATTTATTTATTTATTTATTTATTTATTTATTTATTTATTTATTTATTTATTCATTTAGTCCTGCCACTCTTCTTCACCTTTTCAGCATCAAGCCACCTGTCTCTATATTCCTCATCAGCTCCAGTCCATTAGTCTCCCAGTCGTCACCTCACCTGCAGTCTGGTCTTGTGCTTCATGCCCTGTCTGGTCTTCCTCTGTGCCCCTCCAGTTTCTTTGTGTGCTGCTACATCGGCCGTTTCTTCTACAGGTAGTCCTCGACTTACGACGTAGATCCGTTCCTATGCGGCGTCATAAACCGATTTTTGACGTGAGTCGAAATATACGTACATACTGCACCATATACATATACAGTACTGTATTACCAATTACTTAGCCTATCCTAACACAGTGACAGTACCCTACATAATTATCAAAAAACATACGTTTGGGAGCCATAATGAAGGGAAAAAAAGAGTTGTGGCCTACTGGGATGCTGGTGACGCCGTATTCCTCCGTCCATCGGCCGTATTCTCCATTCGTTTACGACGTAAAACCGCATTCACAGTAGTGCATTAACAGAGTACCCGAGTTTTCGACAGCTCGAGTGCTTTGACTTCTATCGAGGCTTTTTTGTCCACCCCGGGTACCCGTAGTGACGTCACATTTCACATTTCACAGCGCGCGGGGCAGCTTTTAGCTTTTAGTAGACGCTACAAAATGGATTCCTGTGTGCGCACGGATGTTAATGGAGCAGGCCGTCTTGTCAAAAAGGTAAAACAGTTTATAATTTTATAAAATGCGCTACTTCGTGTTGACTTTCTTTGTAGTAGATTGTGACAGCAGAGGGCAGTGTTGCAATGCAGGTCCCATATTATAACACGGCCGAAACGGCTTCCTTTCTCTCGTTTCACAAACAAAAAAAAACAAATATTCATCTCTCTAGAGCTACCAAAAATCTATAAACACAATCTCTAAAAGTAAACCTAAATTGCACAGCTGCAGGCGGTGGTACGGTGTGGCTGTGGCCCCATTTGTTTTTAAGTTTCGGTTTTCATCGCTTTATACTTTCACTTTTAATATTATTAATATAACTAATAGTTTTGTTTTTCCTGTGACTTATGTGCAGTATGATAAATGATAGGAGCATAATAAATGCTCCCAATGCTTTGTTGGTCTTTTTTTCTTTTTGTAAAGACGTTTTTAGGCATTTATATTTATTTATTTATTTTGCATCGTAAGACACTGTGACGTCATCGGCTACTCGAGCGTCGTTCGAGTTTTTTTATGTTAATGTCGAGGTTAAAAATTATGTACTCGTTCAACCCCTAATTCACAGTACAGTTTTGTTTTTTGAATGTCCAGAGGACAAGACTTAGCTTTTTTTAGAGAGTACAGTGCATTAGTCCTCTGCCACTACGTTTACTTCATAAAACCGGAAACTGCGTAACTCGGCTTTTCAAAAAAAAAATTTTTATTTTTTTTTTTTTAATGGGAGATGCGCCGTAACCACGAAACGTTGTAACTCGAGACCGTCGTAACCCGAGGACTACCTTATTTAGTTTATTTAATTAATGATCCTTTAAGTTTTATTCAGTTCCTCATGTTGGTCAGCATTCTTGGGGGTGTCTCTTTTCAAACTGTGACATAACTTTGTTGGGTACCACTTTATAAGACTCCCCTTATATGGCTAATAAATAGTTTATAGATATGTTATTAAATCCTCTATAAACACTTTATACATCGTTAATAACTACTTATTATGCATTAATTAAGGGTGACAGAGAGACAAAACTGACCAGTTTATTGCCATATCTGTTCACCTCTATATTTCACGTAGAGTTGTAGATACTTACATTGCAGTGATAAAGTACAATAATATATGCTAAAGAAACAGGTTAACAAATGCTTATTGTGCTTACAAGGTAGTAACTTATATTGAAATGTTTTAATTTAACAACTCTAGATGAAATGTATAGGTGAACATATTTGGCAAGAAATTGGTCCTTTTTTTCTCTGTCACCCTTAATGCATAATAAGCAATTATTAAGGATTTATAAATTGCTTATGGAGGACTTAATAATGTATCAATAAACTATTTATCTATAAGAGGAGCCTTATTGTAAACTGGTAAACCCTATGTGTTGTATAATAAAACTACTGCATTAAAAATTTAATGTTTACCATTCATCATTTCATAATTTTTTTTGCAAAATTTGGCAAGCGATTAGAAAGAAAATGTTCACGTATCTTTACGTGTATTCAACTTTTAGCATGCGCCTAAAATTTCAGTTTTAAAAGTTGTGTCCCTTTGGTTCAGTCTTTGGTTCTGCCTTTTTCAAAATGTGAATAAACATATTTAGGTCTTTTGGATCAAAATGTTTTTGTTTGTTGCTCCCATAAAACTTGTTCAGACACATATTTTGAGATAATTAGTAAATGTAAATGAGTAACAAAAATAAGCCTCACTATATGCCAAGTGCAGTTCATAGAGAGTAAGTATATGTTAGTTTCCAACACCAAGAATGGAATGAAAAAGAAAAAGTAAACAAGATAAAAGAAAGGAAAAGAAGAACAAATTGTCACGGTACGAATATAAAAATGAAAAATTTAAAAACGTTTTAATAAATGAGCATGAGCACACATTGTTAAATAGTACAAAATGTGAAAAAATGATCATACAACATGCGTTGTCATTTGACATTAAATATTTGCACAGTATTTCTAGAAGTGTGTACTCTTATTTTTTATGTTTACAGGTTTATACAGATGCATATTACAAAAATAATATGCTTGTCCACGGCAAGTTTATATTTCTAACAATATATTTTATCATGTTATAATGTTATGTTTATGTTCTTTCAGTTTTAACATGTTGATGTATGTTTTATATTATTACAATATACTCGCAACAAAATAATATGTGTTTGTGTGTTTTAAATATAACCTTGTATTTATATTTTATATAAATAAATGTATATTAAACATTTAAAAATATATGGTTTAAACTTTAAAGTGTGCATAAGGACTTAATATTTGTTATATAACACAATCATTGTTCCCCACTTAATTTGTTGTATTGATGTTTGGGGGAAAGCGTGTAAAACAATTACAAAGCCTATTTAGAATTTAGAATTATCACTAGAAAACATTACTGTCATCCATCAAGTACATTATTTTATCAACTAAAGTTATTGAAGTTCCATGATTTGGTAGATTATAATATTGTATCAGTTATGTATAGGGCTCAGAATAACACATTACCTTTAAATATCCAAATTTATTTTGTTAAAAGACAAAGTTGTTATAATCTTAAGGGGACAGACATATTTGTAAAACCAAAATTCAGAACTAGTTTGAAGGGACGTTCTACCTCAATCCAGGGAATTGGATTATGGAATGGTTTGGAGAATGAAGTTAAAAATGCCAAGTCAATGTTTACATTTAAGAAAATTATCAAAACTGAATTGTTAAAAAATATATATGAAGTAGCGTAATGTGTATTGTATTAGACAATTAGAAAGAGTTGTTCATTTTGTACTGTTACTGGAAGATTATTAATGTTTAAACTGATTGTTTGAAAAAAAGGGGCAGATATAATAAGATTTTTTCTTCTTTCTGCCACCTTTCATTTTTTTATATATATTTTGTACGTTATCATTTATGGGATTGTTTTGTATTGTGTTTTTTGTATTAAAAAAAAAGAAAAAAAGAAAAAATTTTATTTAAAAAAATTTATTAAAAAAAATAGCCAAAACATTTAATTTGAAAATCAAATCAAATCTGTAAAAACGTGAAAATATGTTTATAGATTAAAATGAAATAGATGAACTATAGCGTGATACAGTTATTTTATCTTAGATTGCATGGCAGAAATTTGTAGGTTTAATCTTTTTGTGACATTTGTATGATTGCGTCAGGAAGTGCATCCAGCAGAAAACAAGTGCCAAATCCTTCATGTGAGGTCGCTCGGACTCCTGCAGACGGGAGCAGCTGAAAGAAAAACACCACGTTTGGAATTTGGTGCTTTTGGTTTTCCAGTTGTGTATTTTGTGTTGAAGAACATCTTTTCGTTGCTGTCTCCTCATTCTGTGTGTGGGTTAAGTGATCAGATTAACCTCCTGATTAGCTCCTCACCTCAGAGTGACAGACATCTTGTTCTCTGTGTAGGATCTGCTTCCTGCTGTTAGCCTCTTTGTGGCTGATTTCATGCCGTATTTACCGTCATGTTGAGTTCTGTGTTCTCTGACTCTCTGCTGACAGCCTGTCGTGTTCCCCGCTGCCATATACCAGACAGATAAAGTGGACACGGTTTGAAGGGGCAGGGAATAAAAACAAGCTGGTGCCGCAGAACACGGATGAAAGAGATATGATGCTGAGATTGAACAACAAGCCGTGGTGGAAACGAGGAGAGGGTTCAGAATGAGATGAAACAAGTTTAGAGATGGTGGGTCGGTCTTTGGAGTTATTACAAAAATGTAAAGTATGAAATCAATCCTGACTTTGTGGGTTGTGGGTCTGCTAGACTCTTATTTATTTATTTATTTATTTATTTATTTACATATGTCTGTTTCTGTCCTCTTTGATTTCAGGCTCAGATAGACATTTTTCTATTTGAAGCTATCATCATCACTATTCCTTATCACACCTTTCTCATTTTTTATCAATGAGTCTTACAGTTTGTGTTGATTAATTGATACATGCTATATTGCATTTTTCCCCCTTAATTGGAATGAACCCTTCAAGAGTTCAGTGTGGCTCATGTGATTGTGTGTGAAGTGTGAGATGGCTTGCGCTTTCTCTGCAATAGTCTTGGAAAGAAAAACATCACTATGAATCATTCTCACCATTAAAATTAAGGTTCTCTACATACATGTACGAGCATGCACATTTCTCAGTGGGGTTTCCGTCTCAAATTCAAGTCTAAAAATAGATTTTTTTTTAAGGGAAACGATCACCTGAGTATTTTATTTATATAAAAACATGAGAAAGACTTTGTCCTTTAAATAATTGTTGTTTTTGTTGTTAGCAGAACGTATTGTTTTGTTTGTATCATCATAAAGTTTTTTTCATTTTTGTAAACAAAACAATTCTATATACAATAAGAAATACAATCACAAGTAAAATAAAAAATCATACTTGTACTGAGATTCTTCACCAGCAAATCACAAGTAAAATGAAAGGCAGCATATCTGCCCCTTTTCCCTCAAAAACATTAATTCAAACAATAATATTCTTCAAATAACAAAAACAAAATAAATAACTCCTTCTCGAGCAACAATTCATACAAATACACGTTAAGCTATTTCACTTTTTTTAACAAATCAACTTTGAGCATTCTCTTAAATATACACATTTATCTGGCATTTTTAACATCACTCTCCCGATGATTCCAAAAATCTAGTTCCTTGGATTGAAATAGACCGTCCATTCAAACTTGTTCTAAATTTTGGTTTGACAAATATCTCTATCCCATTAAGATTATAGCAACTCAATCCGTGTATGGTTCGTTCTTTCGTTATTCCGTGTATGGTTCGTTCTTTTGTTATTCCGTTTCAAAATAAAAACCAAATAACCAAACAAGCTTTGGTTATTTGGTTTTTTCGTTTTAAAACGAAATTACAAAAACGGTTTACGAAATTACAAAAAA
>JBBPBX010039714.1:0-29743 GCA_038048925.1 Garcialebias charrua
TTAATAATAATAATAATAATAATAATTGTCTAATCTTGTCATCTGCGTATGTTTCCCATACACAGACGAAATTCGTCTCTGCATTTAACCCAACCACCTACCAGGCGGTGCAGTGAGCAGCCATAGAAGGCGCTCGGGGAGCTGGAGAAATAGGTGTGCACTCATAGACACCCCAAGATGTGTAGTGGCCGGGACGCGAACCCGCGTCCTTCGGGTCCCAAGTCAAACGCCCTAACCACTACACCATCTTGGCTCCATAGCATCCTCAGTAAAATGCTTAGCCCCTCCTTAGCACCTGCAGAAAAATATCTCTGGAGCTGCCACTCTCTTTGTCTTCTTCACATTGATGTGAAGGTTGTTCTTCTTGCACCAGCTCTCCAGGTGTTCCACCTCCTGCCTGTAGCTGGACTCATCATTGTTTGTGATGCATCCCACCACCACTGGATCATCTGTAAACGTTACAATATGACACTGTGGATGGGTAGGTGTGCAGTCATATGTGAGCAGAGGAAACAGGAGGGAGTTCAATGCACAGCCCTGAGGGGAGCCAGTACTGGGGGTTATGGTGGAGGAGAAGTTGTGGATCCTCACAGACTGTGTGATCTGTTGGTTAAGAAATCCATGACCCAGTTGCATAGGAAGGGGCTTAGTCCTAGTGTGAGTAGTTTGTCCATCAGTGTCTGGGGAATCAGGATGTTGAAGGCAGATGTGAAGTCCACAAACACCATAAGTATGTAGGAGTCCTTCTGCTCTAGGTGGGTGAGAGCAGTGTGGACCACAGAGGAGATGGCATCTTCTGTTGATCAATTCTCACGGTATGCATACTGGTGAGGATCCTCACTGATGTCCATGGTTGTTTTGATGTGGGTCATGACCAGTATTTCAAGGCATTTAGCGACTATCGGGGTGAGGGCCACTGGCTGGTAATCATTCAGACCAGTCACTGTAGAGCTCTTTGGGGCTGGGATGATGGTTGCAATCTTCGGGCAGGTAGGAACGGTTGCCAGGACTGTGATGTTAGTGTCGGCCAGCACCTCACAGAACTGATCAGCACAGCAGTCAGCACCCTTCCCGGGATGTTGTCGAGGCCATTGGCTTTGTGAGGATTAATCCTCCTGAAGGTACTCCTTACTTCTGCTGAGGTCACACTAATGAACTTCTCTTATGTTGGTGGTGAGTCTGGTGCTGGGTGGTCTGTTTGGGCCTTCAAAGCGGGCATAGAACTTGTTAAGAGCATCAGGCAGTGAGGGGTCCCTAGGGCATTGTGCACCTCTGATTTTATATTCTCTGATGCACTTCATGCCCCTCCACACGCTCCGTGGATCCTTTAAGGAGAATTGTCCCTGAATCTTCTTTGCATATGTGTCTTTGGCCTTAATACCAGCAGCCAGCACTTTCCTTGCCCTCTCCAATTCCTGAGCCACCAGACCTGAAGACAGCATCCCTGGTTTTCAGCCAGAGTTTCTGGTTCGGGTAACACATCACAGTCCTGGTGGCGGTGACATCTTCAACACACTTGCTGATGTATCCGAGAACAGCAGATGTGTAATTCTCCAGATCCAGCTCTCCCTCATTTACAGCAACCTCCCTGAAGATCTGTCAGTCTGTGCGTGCAAAGCAGTCCTGCAGTACAGAGTCACTGTCACTGGAACACACAGTGATGATCTTCTGTGTGGGTCTGGAACGTTTCAGCAGGGGATGGTAGATGGGGGGGCAAAAAGATGGATTCTATACTTGCTTAATTGTTTTACTTTTTATATAAAAAGCAAATTGAAAATGCAAAAATAAGTTATCTTAAGGTTTTGTTTGTGGTGTTTCATTAAGATTTGCATATCATCAGTCTTTAAGATTTCAACCTTTGTGTCATCCATGTTCTGTTAACAGCTACAGGACCGGTTTAAAAACGGTTATTATGAAGGTTGAGCTTGTGAGATGGCCTTCAGCAGAAGGTGTCTCTTCTGCACAGGTTAAAGTACATAACCCCAGTAAGCTGTGTGCTGAATGGCCACATGGATTAGGCTGTGGGACGTGGTGACGTCTGCCAGCAGCCTTCACTAATCTGGGTCCGCTGTTGAAAAGTGTGCGTTGTTCACACAGAAGAAGTAGAAGTAGGTCCTTCCTGTCCTTCAGCCCTGTTTTTACAACAAGGTGAGGAAACATGAACGTGCCCGTCGGCTGATGACGTCACAGATTGTGCTCAAGGGAGCTCTGGTGGATTCTGCAACACAGACAGAGGGGGGAGGGATGGAAATAAGGGGAGGGTATTTGTTGCCATGGTGAAAGGTTCTTGAAGCAGCTGCCGATTCGTGTATGCCATCGCTCACCCCTTCCATTCTCCTGCCTCTCTGTTACTGCCAGCCATTCAGGCAAGAGGTTCGTACGCTACGCGGGCGTCTCTGGACCTTCCTGCTTCAGACCTTTTATGCTGTTCGCCACACACAGGGATGGGAGACGCTATCAGCCAAACACAGAGAGAGGATACTTGCAGGTAAGGCCAGTTGTTTTGATCTCGGAGTGCTTTGCTCCCACACAGTATTCATGTGTGTCATGTTGACGGATGTACATGTATTTTTTTGATGTTCTTGAGAACCCAGCCTGATACTGAAGCAGTGTGTCTGCATTGAGATAACAGAAACTGATGACCCATTTACTTGTCTGGAGCTTTAATGCGAGGTTCTGCCTGTGTGTCTGAAGCTCTGGTTAATATGTGCACGCTGACATGGCAAATGCACCAGATGTGTCATGCTTGTTTCTAACGGGGTGAAGCTCGGACTGCTGCTGGAGTTCTGATTAAGAAAGATGCTTTGCCTTCACAAATACAAATGATATTCTGCCAGTGTTGACCCAATGATGTGAATCATTTGCTTCACTGGTGTCAGTGTGTCAATCCATGCCAGTGTGTTTAGATTACAGATCTGGATTGCTAACATGACAATGATTGTGTTTCACTCTTTAGAAACTATGCTTTCTTTTTGAGAGTGCTTACAAGGTGTAGAAGACTAATCCATTTATTGCTTTAATGTTTGTTTTGTTGTGACTGAGGGGTGAACATTGTATATAAAGGCCTTTCCGAACAAAAAGAGTGGCTCAGATTGGGATATTTTAAAGGTTCAGTATGCAGTTTCTGTAGAACTGCAGCACTTAGAAATATTTTCAACAGGCAAAGCATTCTGATCCCTCCCCCTCAGAGCCATATGTGGCTCTGCCCCCTTGTGGTCTGTTGAATTTCAAATTCAAGCTCTGTTTTTATTGGCTGATTCAAATTCAAGCTCTGTTTTTATTGGCTGGTTACAAACTCTGTTTTTATTGGCTGGAAAATGGCGGGTCACCTTTTCTTTTTAGAAATGCTTATTTACCACCTGGAGAAGCAAGGGGACAATATTTTTTTTAATTTTTTTTCAGAGATTACCTGGCTAACATCAGTCTGTCAGGAGGTAGTGACAGAGTGAAGAAATATGTTCATAAAAAAGCTACATACTGAAGCTTTAATTTTACAGCTCAAGTACTGACCAATTCATTGCTAATACATATTTGTTTTTTTTCTTCTTATTCTCACAGAGGCTATTGACAAAGGAGACAATCGAAGACTTTGTAAAAAACCAGTATTCTCTAGCTCACAGGTAATAATTGTTTTTATTTAAAGACATGCTGTTTAAGAACTGAAACAAAGAAACGTGTATTTTATTCTGTAACGATAGCTGATGATACAAAGCAACAGCTGTCAGTTTTAGCTTCGTGTACATTATAATTACTGCCTGTGGCGTTTAAATGTCTTATGTTAAAAATGCCCCGCCCGTACACAAAACCAGTACATGTAAATATTAAAATGAGCAGCAGATGTTTTCCAAACAGATGTGCTCCGACTTCATTTGTAGCTAAGGTATTAGACATGAATTGCTAAATGCACTGCATGCTGTCAGATTAGCTTTTACTTTTTGTTCTGTCTAAAAGTAAAAAAACTTTATGGAAAGGTTGAAAATAAATGAAAAAGAACAGCAGGTAGGTTTAGTTGTGGAGCACTGATTCAAAGGACCGCAGCAGGTGTCAGAGATGACAGACGGCCTCGTCTCTCATGGTCTGGTAAATTGATCTAATAATATCCATTTCCTGGGCTGTTTCTTTGTTGACTAACCCAGCACTGTAATGCAGTTACATGACTCTTGTGCTTATTTTTATCCTGCAGTCAAAGGCTGTAAAATGCTCCACATTTCTGCCTGAGAGTCCTGTGCACAGGAACCACAGGGTGTCTCAAAACAGAAGCTCTTCCTCTCACTTTGCTACGTCAGCCATGAAATCTGATGCTCTGGGTGCAGTTAATAAACCAGGAGGTGGTCAAACATCCAAAGCAAAGAATGTGAAGAAACCAGGAGATAAGAGTGTAGCAACAAAAGCAAAGACCTCATCAGCTGCCACACCAGTTGTTAATGGAACAGGATCTGCGAGGGCCAAACGAGATGTAACCAGCACCAACGGCCCCAGAGGCTCTCATGGAGCGAAAGAGCAGGAAACAAAACCAAACCCTGGTGCAAGACCTAAAACCTGTCCCCCAAGCCGTATGTCCACTAGCCAAGCAGCGGCGACAAAGACTCAGATGATCTCAGCAGGAAAGGTTAGCAAGTCTGCTAGCACCAACCAAACGCAGCTCAGCGCTTCAGCCTCATCCGACAGCACCTCACCGGACAACAGAGACAGCAGTCTTCACAACGACACTCAATCCCTTCCAGGTTTACTTTCTTTATTGACTTCTTTGTTTTCTCAGTGTAGCTGACACTGACTACCATGTAATGCATCACAGCAGCCAAACTGAAGTGTCTACAACACCTTAAGAGCTAAGCCAGTGTCTCAAAAAAGAAAGAAAGCACGGTTTAATTAGTATAACCAATGATGTGCTATCATCAAGAGGGATTTTGGGAGGATAAAAGACTTTTTATGTACAAGTGTTAATTTGTAAGGAAACGGAACATGCAGGTGTCTTTAGCAGCTTGCTTCTGTTTAACAGTAAAAACACCAGAGGTTGAAGTCTTACACAGCAGTCACATGGAGCAATGGTGTGTCAGAGTACTGCCATTACAGTTATACACATATTCAACTGAATTCAATTCAGTTTATTTATAATAATAATAATGAATTCAATTTATAACGCACTTTTCATTAGTGAAAATCTCAAAGTGCTACACACATTGAATGCTACACACATTCATACACCGGTAGCGGCAGACTACCATGCAAGGTATTTATATAATAAGTCAGAACAGAAGTTGTTCCAGGACACTACAAAAACATCGACATACATTAGAAAAGCCATTCTATAAAAATTATATATCTAAGGAAGCCAGCAGATTGCGTTGAAGCTTGGTCACAGTCTCTCATCCTGAGCAAGCACAAACACAGTGGAAAGGAAAAACTCCTTTTAACAGGAAGGAACTCCAGCAGAACCAGGCTCAGGACGAGCGACCATCTGCTTTAACCAGCTGGGGTTTCAGAAGACAGGAAGGAGGAACAAACACAGAATGACATACATTATCAACAGGCTAATGCTACAGTTATTAAAGTAGGCTTATATTATAATATGTACAACCTAATGCTACACCATAAACAGGCAATTCTTAAACAGGCTAATGCTACCATTAAAAAGGCTAACCACAAAATAAATAGCCTAATGCTACAATATAAACAGACTTATGCTACAACACAAACATGCTAATGTTGCAATATAAACAAACTAATGATACAATCAACACAGGCTAATGCTACAGTATTCAGTTCAATTCAACCTTTATTTAGACAGGTGAATCACATTGAGCCTCGAAGACTCATTTACAAGTGAGACCTTTTTAGATAGACAAATATCCATCCATCCATCCATCCATCCATCTTCTTCCGCTTATCCGGGGTCGGGTCGCGGGGGTAGCAGCCTAAGTAGGGAGGCCCAGACTTCCCTCTCCCCAGCCACTTGGAGCAGCTCCTCCGGGGGAATCCCAAGGCGTTCCCAGGCCAGCCGAGAAACATAGTCCCTCCAGCGCGTCCGTCTTCCTCTGGGTCTCCTCCCGGTGGGACATGCCCGGAACACCTCACCGGGGAGAGACAAAGATAGACAAATAAATAAATCAAATAAAAACAAAAAAATAAGTATAAACCAGCTTATGCTACATCACTGACCTATGTTAATGCTACAATATCAACAAGCTAATGCTACATTAAAAACCGGCTAATGCAACAGTAATTAAAACAATATAATATAAACATCCTAATGTGAAAACAAACAGGTTAATGATTCTGTATTCACTACTAAATAAATAGCCTAATGCTACAATATAAACAGACTCATGCTAGGACATAAACTTGCTAATGCTACAGGTAAAACAAGCTAATGTTGCAATATAAACAAACTAATTCAGCTTATACCTTTAACAAGACATTTCTGAACTCCTCACAACATTCTTCTTTCTTCAGCTTCCATCATTTGTTGTTGTTCTCTGATTTTACTCTTGTTCTCTTCTTCACAACAACAGTCCTTCTACACACAACCATCTGGTGTTGTCTGGCCATGCTCTCTCCTGCCACATCCTTACCGTCTAGTGTTTCCTCTACCATTATACAAGTGGGATGCCCCGCCCAGTCAAGAGAACCGAGGGCCCCGCCTACCGAACCGAACTGCGCGCCTCCCCCCCCCCTCTACCTGTCAGCACTGACATAGTGCTATAAGCTAGCTGCAAGCAATACAGTAGTCCCTCGCTACTTCACAGTTCGTTTATCGTGGACTCGCTCTATCATGGTTTTTCAAAATAAGATTGGACATGACACATGACATTTTTATTTAAAATAACATTTTCATTATTTAGCACCTGCTGCACATTTGTGCAGCCCAGAGCTGCAGAAAAAGTTTCCTCTTGCACCATTGTGCAGCTCACACTGCAGGATAAACTTCCTGCTGCAGCTGAACAGCTGTTCACCGTAGAGCGGAGAAGTGGACGTGGCCAAGAGCGCTTGCAGGTGGCAAAGATCAGAGCAGTCAGGGAGCTGAAATCATGACATAAGTTTAGACACATTGTTTAGAATGTTGCAAGTGTGGAAAGGGTTTAAAATGCCTTAAAAAAAAAAAAAAACTACTTACTACTTGTACCGGTACTATTATTCCTACTTTGCGGTTTTTCACTTATCGCAGGTCTTCAGGGTACAGATCCCCTGCGATAAACAAGGGACTACTGTATAGGCATTCAAGCTAAAAAATTTCAATGCAGCACTCACCTGGCTTTTCCTTCACACTGGACCCTCATGTTACCCCCCCCACAAACACACACACACACCCTGCTCAAAAACTGCCTGTGCAAACAGTGTGCGGCTCAGCTGGCTCTGTCACCCCACCACCCCCACCCCGCGTTCTTGTATAAACAATGCACAGCTCAGACGTGTGTCTCCCCCCCATTTGACAGACTATTCACGTACGAGATGAACGCCCCATCATGGTAAGTTATCTAGGGGAAACACTGCAGTCTCCAATCTCCCTCAATTTTCCTCTTCTACACAGAATGTAATCGACCTGTGTACTCCTTCCTCCTCTCTTATAGGTCACTCTATGTTCCTCCCTCTTTTGGAAATAGGTATTGACTATAGCCATTTCCATTCTCTTGGTAAAATCCACCACCATCTGTCTTCCTGGTTTCTTTCCTTGACACCAAACCTACCCATCACTTCCTCATCCTCTGTTTCCTTCACCAACATGTCCATTCAGGTCTGCTCCAATCACCACTCTTTCCTCCCTGGGAATACTCTCTATCACTTCATCCAGATCTTTCCAAAATTTATCTTTCTCCTCCACATCCAACCTGTGGAGCATAACCACTGACTATGTTTAGCATCAGACCTTCTACTTCTACCTTCAGACACATCACCCTATCTGACACTCTCTTCACCTCTACTACATTCTTTGCCAACTCCTCCTTCAGGACCACCCCTACTCCATTTCTCTTTCTATCCACACCATGGTAAAACAGTTTGAACCCTGCTCCAATACTGCGAGCCTTGCTGCCTTCCACTTGGTCTCTTGGACACATAAAACATCTACCTTTCTTCTCTGCATCATGTCAGCCAGCTCTCTACCTGTGCCTGTCATTGTCCCCACATTTAGAGTTGCAACTCTCAGTCCTACATTCTTCACTTTCCTCCTCGCCCTTTGTCTCCTGCATCAGACCTTCTATTTCTACCTTCAGACTCATCACTCTGACACTCTTTTCACATCTACTACATTCCTTGCTAACTAAACAACAAAAAAACAGGCTAATGATACATTTAAAACTGGTTAATGCTACAGTTAAAAGAAAGTGCTGTGTTGTCATCATTGTATGTTTCTATAAAACAACAAAATGTATGCTCTGCATTCAACCCATCACACCTGGGATACACCCAGGTGGAGCAGTGGGCAGCTGTGTATCGCCCAAGGAGCAATTGGCGATTGGGTGTCTTGCTCAGAGACACCACGACATGTGGGCAGGGCTGGGGATCAAGACTGGGACTTTGGGGTCACAGGTCAGCTGCCCTGCCTCTACCCCATCTTGGTCCCATCAGTAAATGTTTGTGCTACAGTCTAAAGCTAAAATTTATACAGGCTATTGCTACAATATCAACAGGCTAATGCTACAGTTATTAAAACGGGTTTAGATTATAATATAAACAGCCTAATGCTTCAATATAAACATGCTAATGCTACCATTAAAAAAGGCTAACAATACTAAAAAAGGCTAACAATACAAAAATGGCCTAATGCTACAATATCAAGACTTAATCCACAATATAAACATGATAATGCTACTGTACGGTACATGTAAAACAGGCAAATGCTACAATATAAACAGTAATGCAAACAAGAAGATAAAAAGAAAAGAAAATGTATAATATACATTTCTTCTAAATAAAGCTGAGGGGATAGAACATGTCGGTATTTGATAAATAAATGTAAAATTGTACTTTATTGCATCATTGCGCATCTGACAGAAAAAAATGTTAAAACTTAAAAACAAAAATTAACTCCATTACAAAGCCAGCAAATACTGCACATCTTTTTTCATTCAACCATTATTTGTACAGGTTAGTCCCATTGATCCTCGTTTACCAGAGAGACCTAAAATTTTAATCTGACTTACCGTAGTTTGTCTGTTTTATCAAACGGTCACAGAAACCCAAAGAGTAATGTACTAACTGTTTTTTTTTAAGAATCACATTTTTATTTTCTTCAGAATAAAGTGATTCTGTATTTTTTCCTTAGTTACATGTTTTAAAAAGTTATTTTTTACAACTTATTTTATATTTTTGTACTTTTTTTTTTTTAATTTTTGCATGTTTTACAAGGCACAAATGTTTGCTGTTAGATTAAATAGTTTTGTGTTGTTACTTTTGATCAAGTAGAGCAGCTAAACAAAAACTTGATCTTGCAGTAACTTTTCCTGTGCTTTGTGTTGTGTTTTAGTTTTGTGTTGTGTTTTAGTCCCACAGCCCAAACTTCAGGCCAAGGCAGTGAACAAATCTTCTCTGACAAAACCTCCTCAGAAATCAGAGCCAACAAAGACCAGCAGGTGAGATTTACTTTTACTAAAATATTTAAAAGATCGAACCAGTCTGAGGTCAACGTAAAGAGTTTTTCCTCAGCCCAACAACAAGTTGGCTCGATGTGTCTGTAGGACGTGCATGTTTGATTAGAAAATTCACGAGTTACTGTAGCTGATTCAGCGTTTTTTTATTTATTTATTTATTTTTAGATGCAAACTTGTAAGATGTTTGTTTTTACATTTCAGTGAAGAAGCACTTTTTTCAAATCCAACTTTATAGATGCACCTGTCTCCATTCGTACAAACAGAAACTTTCTCTTATCCTGGCCAAAAAAAAAGTACTATGTGTTGTCATCATTGTATGTTCCCATACAAAGACGGAATTGGCTCTCTGCATTTAACCCATCGCACCTGAGATGCACCCAGGTGGATACACCCGGTGGAGCAGTGGGCAGCTATGTAAGCGCCTGGGGATCAGTTTGAGATTGGGTGTCCTGCTCAGAGACACCACGACATGTGCAACGACTGGGGGTCGAATCCAGGACCTTTGGGTCCTGAGTCGGCTGCCCTGCCCCTACACCATCTTTGCCCCTATAAAAAACTTGTGAGCCGTTCAAGATCATTTGTGACGCGTACACTTTTCATCACCCCAGCTCTAAGGTCAAAGTAATAAGTCGAGGTCAAATATTATACAAGGTTTTTCCTTTTCCAAACCAGTGCTATAGATTGCTGCATTGCTTTATAATAGTTTGTAGTTGGGTGTTCCTCCTCATAAAGTTTTTAAGTCTTGCAAAGTACAGGTAGTCCTCGGGTTATGACGGTCTCGATTCACGACGTTTCGTGGTTACGGTGCATCTCCCATTAAAAAAATAAAATAAATAATAATTATTATTTTGAAAAGCCGAGTTACTCAGTTTCCGGTTTTAAACGTAGCGGCAGAGGAATACTGCACTGTACTCTCTAAAAAGCTAAGTATGTTCCTCTGGACATTCAAAAAACAAAACAAAACTGTACTGTGAATGCGGTTTTACGTCGTAAACAAATAGAGAATACGGAGGATGGACCGAGCTGGACGGCGGTTTTGCGTTGTAAATTAATGGAGAATACGGAGGATGGACCAAGGTGGACGGTGTCACCAGCATCCAAGTAGGCTATTAACTGTTTTTTCCCTTCATTATGGCTCCCAAATGTACTTGTATGTGTTTTTTGATAATTATGTAGGGTACTGTGTTAGGATAGGCTAAGTGCTTAGTAATACAGTACTGTACGTATAAGGTGCAGTATGTACGTATATTCCGACTTACGTCGAAATTCGGTTTACGCCGCCGCGTAGGAACGGATCTCCGTCGTAAGTCGAGGACTACCTGTATATTTTAGTGTCAATGTCATTTTGGCTAACTTAGTGCTGTGGAATAGGGGTTGAACGACTACATAATTTTAAAACTCGACATTAATAAAACTCGAGTAGAACTCGAGTAGTTGATGACATCATAGGATCTCAAGATGCAAAAAAATAAAATTAAACCGCAAAAAAGTAATTTAATATTTACACAAAAAACAATACCAACAAAACATTGAGAGAGTATTGCTCAATAATCCAGGTATCAAATCCGATAATTCTCAATCAGGTCATCTGGACAGTTTCTTTTTAGTAGAAACGATTCACCCTCACTCCAGAGGGCTTCATCAGTCAGAGTAGTTCCAGCACACTGTTCCCCCACCAAGCCGTAAACAACTTAAGTGGACCAACCAGTTGGTCCACTTAAGTTGTTTAAAATGTAACTTTAAACTACTTTAAGTCCTTTAACTGCTGCTTCTGTACTTTCAGCTATCCAAAGATTCAGCTGCAGTGTTTCACCTTGAACACCTTGAGTCACTAACCGTGTTTCCATCTATTTTCATTTCGAATTTTGAGCTAATTTTTGAAATCTCGCAAAAATGTAAATACAAATTAATGCGGATCAGAAGTGTTTCCATCTACTGGCTTGTAGCGCATCTACCAAGCCACGCACAGCGTCATTACGTCAGACGTCAGCGTCATTACGTCAGCGTTACGCATGTCTACAGTAAACAGGAAGTAGCGGTTGAAAACAGAACCCGACCACACATCTCGTCAAAATGGAGAGAATATTTCAGGTATGTGTTGCTATCGGGCAAGTTGTATTTATTCTGTCATGCCAACTAGTTTTAGCGATGTTACATGTTGTCCGGAGCGGAAACAGCTGATCAGTCACGTGACGTGAATGTTCGCTACGGCAGAACTGAGTCGGCAAATCTGTTTCCATCTGTCGTTTTGCGCATCAGCTCTGTTTCGAAACCCCCAAAAACCACCTCAAGCGAGCGTATCAACTTTTGAGCGAATTAGAGGAAGTTAACTCGAATTTTGCCGTTTCCATTCAGCTTTTCTGATGCGATGCTTCATAATGCACATCTAGAAACCTTGATGGAAACACGGCTAGTGCAGCTTTCAGTATTTTTCTTCTTCATCTATTCCATTGTAGATTTGCTGCTGTGTTAGAGATCATTGTGTTGATAAATGACCCGTCCAGCTGGAAATGGGGTCCAGGACTTCAGGCTACAAAACGAGCCAGAATCATCAACCCTCAACCGCTGTGCTTGAATCTGGTTTTGGTTTTGGAGCAAATTCTTATTTTTCACCAAACTTTGTTTTTGTGCTTTATAACTAATAATCCTCACTTTCATCATGTCCCTTGAAGTGTCCCTGGGCAAGACTCTGAACCACTCATTGCCTCTGATGTGTGTCCCATCGGTGTATGAATGTGATAAAGCTCTGATTATTATTGTATAGATGAGTGCTGTATGAATGGGTACATGAGGGCAGAGATTGTAAAGAACTTTGAATATCTTGATAGCATGGTAAAGCTCTAAGTACACTCCATTTACCATTTACTTCTGTTTTTATTTAAAAATAATTCTAATTTTAGCTTTTTATGATTCTTTCTAATAATTTCAACTTTTCAGCTACTTTTCTGCTAATTTCAGCTTTTTTTCAGCTCAGTTCAAGTTCTTTTTTGTTGTTTTCAAATTTATTTTTTATGTATTCAGTCTCTTTCTTGTGGAGTGGTGGCATAGACGTTAGAGAAGGTGAGCCTGTGATCAGAAGGTTGCTGGTTTAACTCCCTGGACTGACGGCATCAAAATGCAGGTGGGAAAGGTGAAGCACTCACACCTGCCTCCACCCTCATTTGCCCCACTCTGGGCCCTTGAGCAAGGCTCTTAACCCCCATCATCTGCTTCCCCGGGCACCCTAGATAGCAGCTCTCTGCTCCACACAGAGGGCTGTGGTAGCTCAGTGGTCTGTGGTTGTGTCAGGAAGGACAATCGGTGTAAAAACAATTGGCAAGTCTTCGTGAGTTAGTTCACTGTGGAGACCTCTGAAGAAGGGAGCAGCCGAAAGAAGAAGAGTCTCTTTGTCTATTTCAATCTGTTACATTAATTTATTTTCTGTTCAGCTTTTTTGACACATTTCTGCTTGTTTCTGCTTTTATTTTCCTGCCATCAAATGTCAGCTGCTCAAATTATGCTCACACTAACAGTTTAGCAATGAAACCTTTTTAATCGGCTTAATTTCAGCTTCTTCGGGAACTTTCAGCAAAAAGAATTCACTGCACTTTCAAAGGATTTGGCTAGTTCATAATTAAGTTGAAGATGAAGTTCAAGTATGTTTTATTATCATTCACATCACATGTGCTGCATGAGTTGGAACGAAATTGTGTACACAGGGTATCAGTTGCATCCAACAATAGCAAAAATATAAATAGTAAAAAAAGAAACCGTAAATAAGGATCTAAGATATAAACTAAGAAATACACTAAACATTGATAGTACAAAAATGATATGCTGAACAACAGCAGCACGAACATGAGTGTGAGTAGATGAGTACGAATGAACACAGCAGCATGAAACAATCAGCAGCACATATCACCAGTCAAAGTGGCATTACTGTATAGTGATTTTTTTCTCCCCACTGTGATAATCCTAGTTAGGAATTCATGAGTCTAACAGCCTCAGGGTAGAAGCTGTTCCTCAGTCTAGTGGTTCTACACTTAATGCTCCATAACCGCCTGCCTGAGGGGAGTGAGTCAAAAAATGAGTGTGCAGGGTGAGTGGGGTCCTTCATGACGCAGGTGGCTCTTCCTGCATCTGGAAGTGTAAATGTCTGTGATGGTGGGGAGGCTGACTGCAGCCTTCACCACTGTCTGCAGAGCTCCACAGCGGAGATGGCATCCTCTGTTGATTGATTCTTGCAGTATGCATACTGATGAGGGTCTTTGCTGAAGTTGATGGTAGCTTTGCTGAGGTTGATGGTAGCTTTGATGTTGGCCATTACCAGTTTTTCAAAGCATGTATTGACTATCAGGGTGAGGGCTACTGGCCGGTAGTCATTTAGACCTTTCACTGCAGAGCTCTTAGGAACTGGGATGATGGTGGTGGTCTTCAGGCAAGTGGGAACTGTTGCCAGGGTGAGTGAGGAGTTAAACATGTCGGCCAGCACCTCGCAGAGCTGATCAGCACAGTCTCTCAGCACCCTTTCCTGGGATGTTGTCTGGGCCATTTGCTTTGTGAGAATTAATCCTCCTGAAGGTACTCCTTACTTCTGCTGAGGTCACACTGACAAACTTCTCTTATGATGGTGGTGAGTCTGGTGCTGGGTAGTCTGTTTGGGTCTTCAAAGCGGGCATAGAACCTGTTAAGAGCATCAGGCAGTGATGGGTCCCCATTGTGTACCCCTGCTTTTTTTTTCACTTTAATTTTTATTAACATTTTCTATAGAAAATAACATTCCAAAGATACATCACATACATTTTCCAGATTATGGTAGCCTAAGCAGGCCTCTCATTACAATAATAATTCCCCAAAACAACAAAGGGGTACACACAGGGGTGTACCCCTGCTTTTATGGTTTGTGATGCACTTAATGCCCCTCTACAAGCTCTGTGGGTCTTTTGAGGAGAAATGTCCTTGGATCTTCTGTGCATATGTTGCTTTGGCCCTCTTTATACTAGCAGCCAGCTCTTTCCTTGTCCTACCCAGTTCCTGTGAGTCCCCAGACCTGAAGGCAGCATCCCTGGCTTTCAGTAGGGTAAGGACCTCTGCGTTCAGCCAGGGTTTCTGGTTCGGGTAGCACTTCATAGTCCTGGTGGTGGTGACATCTTCAACACACTTGCTGATGTATCAGAGAACAGCAGATGTGTATTCCTCCCGATCCAGCTCTCCCTCATTTACAGCGGCCTCCCTGAAGATCTGTCAGTCTGCACATGCAAAAAAGTATTGGAATATAGAGTCGCTGTTGCTGGGCCACACAGTGATGGTTCTATTTCATCCCTCCTGACCGCCAGAGGCGGTGCTTAGCACTGAATGATCATTCTTGCGCATGCGCAGGTCGAGCACAAATGACAACAAAGTCACCCCGTGACCTGCCGGGGACCCACGTAACCCTATATAGGCGCCATGCACCCGGCGTTCCAATCCCTTCGTTCTTCTCGCTCGCAGGTTTGTATGTTGAGTACAGACGTGTGGTCGTGTGAAGCTGGTTGCTTCTGTGTGAACCACCGCTTTCCTAAACGGCTTGTTGCTGGAAGCCACGTGACCGTGTTGGTCGGAGCTGCGGGTAAGTCTCGCCCTCCAAGGGCTGCACAAGCTGTTTTCACCTTTACCAGATCTGCAACAACTGGTAAGTTTCGCTTTTTTGACTCTCCGGGGCATTTCTGCCCGCATTGAGTTAATTTTCCGTTCTGGTTGTTTATCTGACTCACCTGTTGTGTTTTTGCTCGTGTGAGTTTTCTAAAAAAAGGCGTTCAATACAAGATCAACTATCATGTCCTGGACGACTGAGAATCTTCACCAGCTATTGTTTGTTTATTCAACTACGGTGGCGTTTCTGCCCACATTGAGTTAATTTTTCCATTCTGGTTGTTTATCTGACTCACCTGTTGCGTTTTCGCTCGTGTGAGTTTTCTATTGTTTGTTTATTCAACTCTACGGTGGCGTTTCTGCCCACATTGAGTTAATTTTCCGTTCTGGTTGTTTATCTGACTCACCTGTTACGTTTTCGCTCGTGTGCGTTTTCTATGGTTTGTTTACTCAACTCTATGGTGGCGTTTCTGCCCACATTGAGTTAATTTTCCGTTCTACTCGCTTTATCTGACTCAGGGCTGGGCGATATATCAATATTTTTAAAATATCGAGATTTTTTCTAAAGAGATACAAGACGAGACCAGATCGTTTATATCGAGAATCCTCCTGCTGTCTTTTTTCCTCCCACTCGCCCCCCTCCCTCTCCTTCACTGAACACAAACCCAGCCCCTCAGCGACCTCCTCCTTCCTGCCTGCAGGAGGGCGGAGACTTTCAGCACAAGTAAACACAGCAGATATGAAGAGTGCCACTAGCTGCTGAGGGGAAAAAATAATGTTCTTTCTGAGCTAGTTTGGATTTAAATTGTCAGATGAGGGCAGAAAAAATATTTTTGTAGACGATGCTGAAAATAATCCAGACGAAAGGTCGGAACTACGAATCTTTTTCACCATTTAAACAGCGGAGTGGAGCATGAACCGTGAAACGGCAGAACCGAGTGTTTTTACAGCCTGCTGCTTCCTTAAAACAAACCACGGGTCTGAGCTCATTTAGCCGTGCGTGCACCGCAGAGCTTTATGAGAGGAGCAGAGAGAGGTGGAGACAATAATAAATCAGCAGTTTATCATATCGCTAAAGATACGGTCCTTAGCGGCTAACAAGATGGCTAACGCTTTAGCCGTCTTCTTCCACAGCTGAGACTGACCGTGTCTTTAGCGATATGATAAACTGCTGATTTAATAATGTCTCCGCCTCTCGGTTCACGTTTCTGAGTGGAGGCTCACATTACTGCAGTTCACAAACACACTGACTAAAGTGAAAGCACCTTTCTATCTTATCAAGACACTCAAAGCTCTTTAAAACACAATCTGTGTCCTCATTTACCCATTCATACAGCACTCTACTAGAACTGTACAAAGAATAATCAGTACTTTATCACATTCATACACTGATGGGACACACATCAGAGGCAATGAGGGGTTCAGTGTTGCCCACTGCCCAGGAACACTTCAGCATGTGACTGCTGGTGGAATTGAACTCCCAGCTCTCCCATTGGAGGAGACTGCTCTAGCCTCTCAGCCACAGCTGCCCTCAGCTGAAGAGGATTATTATTTAATAGGTGTAAATAAATGTCTAAAAAATATAGTTCATTTTTTAGACATTTATTTTGTAGAGTTACAGCTTTTTGTTAATAAATGTTGCTTTGTGACAACTGGGACAAAGCTTTGACTCAGAAATATATTTTTGTTATTCTTTTATGGAAAGAAAATTATATCGAGATATATATCGTATATCGCGATATATCATAAAAATATCGAGATATGAATTTTGGTCCATATCGCCCAGCCCTAATCTGACTCACCTGTAGCGTTTTCGCTCGTGTAAGTTTTCTATTGTTTGTTTATTCAACTCTACGGTGCGTTTCTGCCCACATTGAGTAAAATTTTCGTTCTACTCACATTATCTGACTCACCTGTAGCGTTTTCGCTCGTGTGAGTTTTCTATTGTTTGTTTATTCAACTCTATGGTGGCGTTTCTGCCCGCATTGAGTTAATTTTTTGTTCTACTCGCTTTATCTGACTCACCTGTAGCGTTTTCGCTCACGTTGAGTTCTTTCTGTTTGCTGTTTATTTAAACTCACCAGTGGCGTTTTCTGCTTGTGCCGAGTTATCTTTCGTTCTGGTCGTTTATCTGACTCACCTGTAGCGTTTTTGCTCGCGTTGAGTTCTTTCAGTTGGCTGTTCATTCCAACTCACCAGTGGCGGCTCTGCTTGCGCTGAGTTGTTACATACCATATTTTCTGGTGTATAGGTCGCACCGGTGTATAGGTCGCATTGTCCAATTATCCCCAATAGATTGGAAAAAACCCTAGATAGGTCGCACCGGTGTATAGGTTGCACCTACGTTTAGCTCTGCTGCAAATGTCTGCCACAGGAGCACACAGCAAGGCTTTTAAGAAGATTAACACTTAAAAACAATTATTTGTTTGATAAAAATTATAGCAAATATGTGTCTGAGCTGAACTTTTCCTTAATAAATGAACGTAATTGTGAAATGAGCTGGATTTTAAAATTTGTTTCGCCGAAAGTGATAACAAGCCATATAAAGGCCGCACCGGTGTATAGGTCGCAGGCCTTGAAAAAAAAAACATAAAAAGGTGCGACCTATACACCAGAAAATACGGTAGTTTATCTAAATTCATCAGTGGCGTCTCTGCTCGCACTGAGTTTTCTATTACAGTATTGTTTATTTAAACTCATCAGTGGCGTCTCTGCTCACACTAAGTTTTCTAGTAGTGTTTATTCAACTCACCAGTGGCGTCTCTGCTCGCATTGAGTTGTTATATAGTTATCTACACTCACCAGGGGCATCTCTGCTCACGCTGAGTTGTTCTATGGTTTATCTGAACTCACCAGTGGTGTCTCTGCTCGCACTGAGTTTTCTATTGTTTATTTCAACTTACCAGAAGTGGCTCTGCTCACGCCGAGTTGTTCTATAGTTTATCTTAACTCACCGGTAGCGTTTCTGCTCGCGCTGAGCTTGTAGCTTTTTTCCTACAAACAAAGTTGCCAGTGACGTTTTCTGCTCGTGTTGACTTCTGTTGGTGATGGGCCGATCACGCTTTCAGCAGTATGATGCTGGAAAATTTGTGTTGCTCGTCCTGTCTGGCGCCCGTTTAAGCCCGAGGACGGGCATGACTTGTGTCCCTCCTGTCTCGGTGTGGGACATCTCCGAGAGGCGTTGTCAGATGATGCTTGCCCCAACTGTCGCGTCATGCCCCGGTCAGTCAGACTGGATCGGCTGGCTGCGCTGGAGCGGCCTACTGACTGGGCGGGCATTGCACAGCATAGCCCATTGCTGTCGGGTCAGGCGATAGGCAAAAGGCCTACTGTGGCTACGCCTTCACTGCCGGTGAAGCGAGCCAGACGGCCCGATGCAAGGGGGTTGTCCACGAGAGTGGATCACCTCACTACCGAACTGGCCCACATGAAGGCCCTCCTCCAGTCCTTTCAGGATTGGGTTCGAGACAGGGCGTTCCCTCCCGAGCGAGATGAAGCCTCAGTCACTGGTGAGGATGCTATTTCGGTGGCGGCCTCTGGCACCCATTTCTGTGAGGACCTTTTGGCGTTGGACTCCGGGGCCTTTGGGTCTGGCTCCATTGCCTCCCAGGAGGATACGGAGGAGTCTGTGACAGCCGCCATTCGAACGGCTCTTGCCCGTCTACAGATTGGTGTCCCTCAAGCCCAGCCTACGGCCTCCAGCACATTCTTTAGGCGCAGTAGATCAGAGGCTGCCTTTGTGGTTCCTCCCTCAGAGGAGTATATACGGGAACTACTTGCTTGCTGGTCTGACACCAAGGCGTTTTTGCATCTGACAAGCGATGGCAGGGTCCTGGCGTCCATGCAGGAGGCACCCAAGGTTGGCTTGGGGCAGATGCCCACGGTGGAACCGAGCATTACCTCTCTTATTGTCCCACCTGATGAGGCCTTACGGCCCAATGGCCGTTGTCCACGGCCTCAGTGCCGTATTATCGATTACCTTTTCTGCAAGGCCTATGATTCTGGGGTCCGCATGGGCCGGATTGGGAACTCTCATCTTATGCTGGCCCTGCCTTCCTCTTTGGAATCTGTTCCTCTGGACCAAGCCACGCAAGGTCTGGTTGATGCATCGCTGCAGGCCTTTGCTTTCATGACAAGGGAGATCGGACGTACACTCTCCATGTTAGTGCGTGCTCGCCGCCAGGTCTGGCTGGCGCAGTCACCACTTATTGAGCCTTGTAGGAGAACCCTCCAGGACCTACCTGTAGTTCCAAGGGAACTTTTTGGCTCTGCAGCACTGGACGCCTTGGACCGTATGACTCAGGCGTCTCGGGTAAGGCAGTAGCTGGTAGGGCTTCACAAACGTGATCGCCAACCAGCTGGCGCTTGGATGGTAGCAGGTCCCTCACGACAGAGGAGTCAGGCTCGTGACCCGGTTGGGGCCAGGCTATCTCATCCCTTGTCCTCCCAGGCCTTCAAGGGGTCGGGGGCCCGCAGATGATGCCTTAGGGCCGGCGGGCGGTTATTTTACCCCGGGACAGCTTAACTACTTGGCTGCCCACACCCTGGATGACTCCCTAACAGGAGACCATCTTTCTGGGCATTGCCATGGACTCCATCTCGATAGTTGCTTGCCTGTCACCCCAGCGGGTCGACGGTATATTGAACATGCTCCCAGACTTCAGGCGTAACATGGCGCCACCTCTGGTGAGCTATTTTCGACTTCTAGGGATGCTTACGGCTGCATCCGCCGTGGTGCCCTTGGGGCTGCTATCATTACAGCCCCTTAAGATGTAGCTGAACAACCTGAATTTAGCTGAATGACCTGAATTTAGACTCCTCATGGCACGTCCATCGTCTCCGGACACTTCGGGTAGGCCCTCGGTGTCTCCAGTCTCTGTCCCAATGGAAGGTGAGGATGCTTATGACAGCAGGGGTCCCGCTCCGTTCCGTCCCGTGCCATTGGGAAGTTGCATTTACGGATGCATCCTTGACGGGCTGGGGTGCCACCTGGCGGGGTCACATGGCACAGGGGACATGGTCCCAGTGGCAGAGCAGGGGACACATCAATGTCTTGGAATTACAGGCTGTGCTTCTGGCCCTTCGGAGCTTTCTTCCAGGCTTGTAAGGGAAGCATGTGCTGGTGAGGTCAGACAACACCACTGTGGTTTTTCACATCAACCACCAGGGGGGAACTGGGTCAAGGAAACTGTTGTGCTGGACTCGACGACTTCTGACCTGGGTTGCTCCATGCTTGGCCAGCCTCCGAGCAACCTACGTCCAGGGGCTACAGAACGTGCCGGCAGATTTTCTATCTCGTCAGAAGCTGCTCCCAGGAGAGTGGAAGCTTCACCAAGAGGTGGTGGAGAGGATCTGGACGTCAACGGCAGAGCGGACGTGGACCTCTTTGCCTCAAGGGTCGTAGTTCACTGCCCCCTTTGGTTCTCCTTGGGTGACGGCAACCCTCTGGGCCACGATGCGTTGGCGTACAGCTGGCCTCGGACCTTCCTTTATGCTTTTCCACCATTCAGCCTACTTTTTCTGATGACCCTCCTACGGGTTCGTTAGGAGAGGCACAAGGTTCTGCTGGTGGCCCCTTCCTGGCCAGCACGGACTTGGTTCCCTCTGCTGTGTGAGCTCGGTTCCGGCTCGCTGATCCGTTTCCCCTCCAGGAGGGATCTTCTTTCCCAGATGGACGGTCGGAATTTGTACCCCGAACCGAACCGACTCCAACTCTGGGTCTGGTCCCTGCAGAGCCGGGGCCCATTTTTTTCAAGATACGCCGGGTCAGTAGGACGTACAATGGCTAATGCATGGGCGCCATCCACGCGGGCTATTTATGCTAATAAGTGGGTGGCTTTTGTGACCTGGTGCCGCGATAAAGGGCAGGATCTGGTGTAGTGTTCAGTCTCTGACATACTGACTTTCCTGCAAGCATTACTGGATTGAGGATGGTCCCCATCTACCTTGAAGGTATATGTGGCTACCATTTCCCGTTGGCATATCGGCCTGAATGGTTGTTCGGTGGGCTGAGAAAAGGACGTTGCACTGTTTTTGAGAGGTGCTCTGCATTTGTACCCACCCAACTGCCTTGTGACACCAGCATGGGACCTTTCTCTGGTACTTGAGGCTCTTCGATTCCTCTCATTTGAACCCTTGGCATCTGCAGACCTCAAATGGCTCTCGCTGAAGATGGCATTCCTTTTTGCGATGGTTTCCACAAAACGTGTGGGTGAATTGCGGGCTTTCTCGATAGCTGAGCCCTGCTGCCGGTGGAACCCTGATGGCTCAGGTGTTACGCTATGGCCTGATGTGGCATTTATGCCTAAAGTGTCCCTGCCAGCAGGTAGTACCCAACTGCTTCATCTTGCCCGGTTTGACATCGGAGGTTCTTCCGAACATCTGTGCCCTGTTCGTGCCCTTGAGGCATATGTCGATGCTACGGCACCCTTCCGGAGGACGAATGGCCTTTTTGTTTGCTATGCTGGCTCACGGAAATGTCAGGCACTTTCTAAGCAGCGACTGGCACACTGGGTTGTGGATTTGATCTCCAAAGCTTACGCCTTGCTGGACCGACCACTGCTGGTGGGAGTTAAGTGCCATTCTACGAGGGGCACGTCGACCTCGTTTGCTGTCATGACAGGGGTACAGTTGGACATTATATGTCGCGCGACCTCCGGGACATCACAGAGTACCTTTACTCAGTTGTACAGGGTGAATGTGACTGTGCCCCATCCCTTGCAAGGAGTTCTGGGGCGACATGCCTCTCCATCACATTAAGGTGAGGCATGCGTCGACCCACTTTGTCGTCAGACTACGCGACTCCCCCCACAGGAAGGAACAGAGTTTCTTTAGAGTTTAAAAAACTCAATAAAGCTTTTCCAACAATTTTACCGTAATCACATTGAGTCGTCTCTTAAAAGGACGTTTGTTGAAGCGATTAAAATGGTTGAACAATGATAATTTCAGCTTAAATTACATCAACATGCACTTTCTTGCAGCTTCTGAACACTTTCAGCCAATAAAAAGTCTAAAACTTGGACAATCTTAATATGCAAACATGACGTCTTCCAGTTCATGTGAGACCACACAAAATCGATTTAAATCCATTTTTTGAAACACGTACAGGCCATCAGATGTAAGATGTTATTAGTAAATCTACGGTCAGATTTACTGAGCCGTACTGTACACTAAATGTAAGAATGAGCAGGTGTTTACCTGTCAAACTTAGCATCAATTATATCTCGAGTTCTCTTCTTTTTCATGGATTAAATGATAAATCTGTGATCAGATGATGAGATGTAAAAGGCATGAAACGTTAATTTATATTTGACTCACCAGGAGATTAATCTTTTATTAACAAATCATAAATTTAACATCAAACATGTACAACTGCTTGATCGATCAAATTCTTATAATTTACTCGTCAGCAGATTTAATTGTGGACAACAGAAAACAAGTAAATAAATGGTAAATGGAGCTTACTTATATTACGCTTTCCAGCCCCCTATGAGGGGTCCCAAAGCACTTCACAGTACCAGCCATCCACCCATTCATACACACATTCATACACCGGAAGCGGTAGCCTGCCATGCAAGGTGCTGCCAGTCCTACTGGGAGCAACTCGGGGTTAAGTGTCTTGCCAAGGGACACAACGAGGTATGCAATGACCGGGGATAGAACCCAGGACCTTCCGGTCCTGAGCCGGCTGCCCTGCCTCTACACCATCTCGGCCCTCAGCTAAGATGACATATTACTTATATCTGTAGGCAAATATTTCTTAAAGTTCTGGCAAGAATAAGTAAAAGAAAGTTTAGGAGGAGTAGAAAGGTGGAGGGAGGGTGAAGTTTATCAGGGAAGTCAGTGCAACCAGAAATTAACACACTCTCCGGCCGATCTCCGCTGGACCCAGGTCCGCTCGTAAACAATCACAACTCGTTACCTTGCAAAGATGATCGTCTCTGCTCCAGTAAGAGAGGAAAGTAGCCTGTTGACGTAAAAGGGTGTTTAGTCCAAGTTACGTTCGAGCTAGACTTCAACGTGTTTACTTCTTCAGCGGCTCGTTGGGGTTTGCATCAATCTAAACCAAGTAGTGGGCAGTTCCGGTTGATTTTCAGAATAAGATATTCTTCAAGAAGAACATTCATTCGAAGTTTGGAGCTTAATGCTCAGTTCGAATCTATAGCGGTCCTGCCATAAATTCCCAGCTGATGGGACAGGTCTTTGACGCATGACCAGAGTCCGACAGCAACAAAGAGAAAGTTGTCACATAACTTCCTCCAGAACACTGGAAGAAAACAGGAAATGGAACTTTTAAAGGGAGTTTGACATCCGTAGTGCTCACTGCCCTCATTGGTTCGTTCGCCCAGTGGGATGGAGTTAGCTTGGGTCAAAGATGTCAGAAAGTGTGAAGGTTGTTTCAGGATAACAAAGAAAGATTGTTTTAAGAAAAGAAAGAAAACAGTCGCCAGTTATAAGATTAACTTCTTAACATTTCTGAAACACATCTGAAAGGTTCAACTTGACATATTTCTCAACTTTAGACAGCATTCTGATTCATGTGTCCACATATTAAGAATACACCAGCATAATAAAGAATGACAATGATCATTCAACATTTTCAGAACAAGCGCTCAATACAAAAACAACTGGACTTTATCATGTCCTGGATGACTGAGAATCTTCAACATATTGAAAAATAACACAGTTCATACGAATAACACAAGGTTATGCTTTGATTATATTTGAATTAGCACAAAGTAAAGAATAAAGAGAGTCTCTTGTGATTTAATTTGTGTCTTATGATTCAAATTAATAAAATAAATCAGTGTTCACTGTCTCTTGAAGACTTAAAGAAAAGGTGATTCACTGAGAGATTCAGTGAAAAGGTGTTTTAATACAGTTTCCAGAGACCAAGGTCAGGTTCACTACATAGTCGTTCCTTGAATGTTGCCGATTCCTCGTGACCATGTTGGCATAAGTCATCCAGTGCTAAGTACCGCCTCTGGCGGTCAGGAGGGTTGAAATAGAACGAAAGTTACTATTGTAACTACGGTTCTATGAATCACGGATGACCGCCAGAGTGCTTGGTCTCTCGGAATCCTTGCTTTCGCGAGAAGTTCGAGGGATTGGAACGCCGGGTGCCACGCGCCTATATAGGGTCACGTGGATCCCCGGCAGGTCACGGGGTGACTTTGTTGTCATATTTGCTCAACCTGCGCATGCGCAAGAATGATCATTCAGTGCTAAGCACTGCTTCTGGCGGTCATCCGGGATTCATAGAACCATAGTTACAGTAGTAATTTTCGTTTTCTGTGTTGGTCTGGAACGTCTCTGCAGGGGGAGGTAGACAGGGGCCAGAAAGATGGAGATGTGATCAGAGAGGCCGAGGTGGGGGAAGGTTACAGCTTTGCTTGCATCCGTATGTCGGTGTTAACACAGTCTAGTGTGTTATTTCCTCGTGTTGGTATGGTCACATGCTGATAAAATCTTGGCAGAGTGACTTTCAGGTTTATGTGATTAAATCTCCAGCCACCATGTAAAAGGTCTCCGGGTGTGTGTTTTGCAGTGAGTTGATGTTATCACGTAGCTCCTGCAGGGTGTTTTTAGCATTGGCATCCAGGGTTATATAGACAACAATGATAAACCCCACCGTAAACTCCCCAATAATGGGGTCGACATTTCAGTCAGTTGTTCTAAAGCCTCGGAGCAGGGGCTGTTTATCAGGACACAGTTTGTGGACCAACCTTCGTTTACGTAGACACACACTCTGCCTCCACGTGTCTTGCCCGTTAGCTTGCTGCAACGGTCCGCCCCCGCCAAATAAAAGTATGACGTACAGCTGGAACGCTGAGTCCAGCATGTTATTAGTAAGCCATGTGAGACAGAGTGCAGCACATTTCCTCATCTCCTCTGAGGCGCTCACTCTGTCGCAGATTCATTTTATTTTCAAAGGAGCGAACGTTGGACAAGACGAGAGATGATGTTGGAAGTTTGTTAGCCTTATGCCTTACGCCACTGCCCCCTTTGTCGAACGGCCGAAGCGGCCGGTTTACATTCAAAGTCTATGGAGGAGACGCGTGGAGTCACGGCGAACAAGGAAGCGGCGCGATTCAAGTGATCGAAGCGGCGCGGGGGCAGCCTGCACACGCACGCGCGCGTCGCCGTCGAGCCGCCGACGTCCCAAATGTTGATCTCTGGCGGCTCGACGCATCCGGCAAACAGTCGGGAGAGCCTCGCTATCTGATTACACAACCACAACGGGACTTTTTTCGGACTTTTTAAACTCACCGGATCGAGCCTCCAGGAATTGGAACCAAACTCCGGTAAGAAACGTGGCATTTTTACAGTTGCTGCTGACAGGCTGCTGTCCTCTCCAGTGTAGATCACCCCAAACATAAAAAAAAGTTTTAATCTCATCGAAGACCGTCGGAGGTGCAGTTAAAACAACAACTGAACCCGGAAAACAAGCCAGAGACCCCTCCCTCTGCTACCCCCTAGTGTACGTCATCAGACGGTGTTCAGTGGTTCAGTGGGACCGTGACCAGCGGCCAAAAGGGGACGGCAGGCGCGTTTCGAGTTGTGCAGTGGGTAACCGGCATTAGCCTTCAATCTCGCTAGCACACCACACAGCTTCCCCTATTTCCCCCTCTGGGCACAACGCCTCCTCTTCCCATTAGACCGCAGCTGCCTCTACCCTGATGTCCGTAGAAGCTGCAGTCTGTCGAGCGTAGTTTTCAAATTGTTGTCCATAGCTGCTGCATCCAGGGTTAAACCCTCTCTTATGCTCATAAGTTTAGTTCGGCTATAATTCATATGCTTAAGGCGAGCAGAGCCGATTCCAAAACTAATAAAAATTGGGTTTTCACCCATGATGCTGGCCAAGATGGTGTAGAGGCAGGGCTGCCGACTTGGGACCCGAAGGACACAGGTTCAAACCCCGGCCCCGGCCACTACACACCTTGGGGTGTCTATAGCCGTTTTCGCATTTACCGGCCCTCCCCAGTTCGGCTCGTCTCTGGTTGGCCCAGAGCCAGCCCTGGCCCGCCCTCGTTCATTACGCACTGTCCGGAGAGCAAGCCTTGAAGTGGGTGGGGTGTTCGCTTGACGTGGGTGGAGTGTTCACTTGACGTGGGTGGAGTGTTCACTTGACGTGGGTGGAGTGTTCTTGTGTGCGCGCTTACAGTGTTTTAAGAGAGGACACGCCGCTAACAAGTATTTGTTTGCTGAGTATATATATTAGTGGTTCTGAGTTTAATATTTGTTAATTACTGATTACAAATCAGCTTATGTTACAACGTAAATAACACGAAGCGCGCACCCATTTCCGCCTTTCCGCGCGACCTGAATGTCATTAAACAATAACTAATATTGTCTAACTGTTGCGCGCAGCCAGGGTTTTAAAATATAACTAATAATCTCTAACTTCTACGTGCAGCTAAAATGTTAAGAGGAGTGATTCCTATATGGGTAAGGTGGACACCTGAAAATCCAGTCCGCTGTATAGCTCAAAGCGTTAGTGCACTGTTGTTTTGACCCGGCGAAGCGGGTTCGCTTCCCGCCTGGGACAAAGTTATTTTACTTATTTTTATTTTTATTGGAGTAAATAAAAAGGAGTTTGTTAACCAAACAAACTCCTTTTTATTTAAAAGAAAATGTGAATAAAAAAGGGCTGGCCAATGCGAAAACGGCTTCTGAGTGCACACCTATTTCCCCAGCTCCCCGGGCGCTTTCTATGGCTGCTCACTGCACCACCTGGTGGTGGTTGGGTTAAATGCAGAGACGAATTTCGTCTTGTATGGGAAACATACACAGATGACAAAAATGTGACATTTATTTATTATTTTTATCTTGGCATAAGTACATAACATATGCATCTTGGCATAATTAACTTTCTCTTCAGTTGTTTTCAAATTTACGAGATTTTTTTTAGATGTTTTTCTACCTATGTTTTTTTTGGGGCAAAATCTTTAGTAGTTACTTTGTTGCTCTGTGGTTTTGTTTGTTTCAGCAGTCTTACCCATAAGTCGAGTATGAGAGACACCACTAAAGCCAAAGCTGGTCCTCCAGAGAAGCCACCTGGAGTGATGAGACCAGACACCAAGGGAAGAGGAACATCTGACCATCATGGTGAGATCTGCAGTCTTAATAAATCTGCTGTCTGCTTATGAACTATATCAAATAATTAATGTTTTATTTATCAAATTTACTTTGCTTTAGTCTCAAAGCTTGGAGCTTCTATGAAAAAGCCAGCATCTCCCAGGAAAGAAGACAAGAAAGATGTGCTGAAATCCTCAGGAACAGATAAAGCTGTCAGCGATACTTCTAAAAAGATTCCAAAGCCTGCTTCTACAAATGGAGTCGCAGCTAAGCCTAAACCAGCTAAAGTCTCTTTGACGTCCTTTAAGCTCCCTTTAGTAGAAGCTGCCAAGTCTGGTAAAAAGCCAAAAAGTGGTTGTGAATTATCTACGGAGAAAGCACCACCAAAACCCACCAAAACTTCTACTGCTGCTTCATCCATAGTATCAGAAAGTAAAAAACTGAACGGTAAAAAAGCAGAATATAAAACTGATCTTAGTCCAGTTGAAGGTTCTGATCATGTAGAGCAAAAGGACGGGACACAACCAACACAACAAGCAGTAGAGACACCTCCTCCTCTGGAAAACAGCCCCCAGCAGGTTCTCCACAAGTCTGAACCAGACTCCGGAATCAATGCTAGTCCTGAAGATGAGGGCAGCATCACACCAACAGCTGACAACATCCACCACGTCAAGTTTTCTGAAGACTCATTCAAGCTGACAAACAAGACTAAAGTGAAACCGTTTCAAAGCGGCGGGATCAGTGGGGGACAAGTTGTCAACGTTAGCTCCCCAAAGGGACACCCAGTAAGCACCCTTTGTAGTGCGAGGAGCACCGACACTCCCCTGGAGGACTCCTGGAGTGGAGTCAACTACCAGGTCAGCCCGCAGTCTGAGACCGGCAGCACACACACCACATCCTCAGACGACATCAAGCCCCGCTCCGAGGACTATGACGCCGGAGGCTCCCAGGACGACGACTGCTCCAACGATAGAGGCGTGTCCAAGTGCGGCACCATGCTCTGCCACGACTTCCTGGGTCACAGCAGCAGCGACACCAGCACCCCAGAGGAGTTGAAGATGTACGAATGTGGGGCTGGCTTGAGAGTGGAGGTGCGGCTTCGTAGCAAAGAGGCAGAAACCACAAGCGAGGAGGAAGGAGGACGGCGGCGTCCTCCATCTTGGTTGCAAAGAGAGGAGGTTCCAATAAAGGAGTACAAAGAAGATGAGGTCCCTGCAACTAGAAAGTCTGTCCCTGACCACCAGCCTTTGTCTTCTGAGGAAGATGATGACGATGAAGAGGAGACAGAAGACGAGAGGTCTGAAGTTGAAGTGGTTCCAGGTGAGGCTTCGCTGCAACCAGCCGAGCCGTCGCCACACTTTCAGGGGATCATCAATCTAGCGTTTGACGATGGCGCAGACCAGGAGGACTACCAGCCGTCTAACTTCCATCGGTCCGTGTTGCTCTCGGTCGACGAGTGTGAGGAGCTGGTCTCAGAAGAGGGCGGTGCCCAAACGCCGCCGCCTCAACAGCCAGACGGAGCCGTCACTCCCTGTGATGTTTTCGAGTGCGACTCTCCTACACCTCCGTTCAGTTCCAGCGACAAACAGGACCACCTGCCCCGCCCTCTCCAGGCCACCGATCCAAAGTACGTTACTCTGAAGGAGGAACTCAAAGAACAGTCTGTGTTCCTCACGGAGATCCACGATCCAGCACAGGAGAGTAATCATATCCAGGCAGACGAGGTGAACTCCGACACCAGAGACCCACCTCTCCTGGAGCGCCCGAGCCACCTGGATCTGCGGCACGCTGAACACTACAATGGATCAGTGAACAAAACTCATCCTGAACCCTCAGAGAGCAAGAAAGTTGATTTGCACCTTGACCTAAATGAGCCTCCGCTGACAGGGGGCTCTCCTGTACCCGCTGCACAGTCTCCGTCAGGTAATGTATGATCCATAGCCCCCACCTAGACCCCAGATCCAAACCTACCCTTGTACCCCGAAGTCTGAAATTCATTTTGCTTGGACGAGCTTTGCCCAACATGAACTTTATTCATCTTTCAAAGAAAAGCAAGTAGCTAGCTAAAAATGAGAAAAACAAGTTCAGGGTCAATCACAAGAGCTCATTATTGTTTCACAACGAGAGCCTCACCTCATTTCAGCCATTCATCAAGTTATTGTTGAGATTCACCACATGAGTCTGTTTTTAAAAGATCAATCAGCTGTCTGGCATTGAGGCCGCGACAAAGAAATCACTAGCCCCAACAGACAGAGTAGGTTTCAACAAGTTGGATTTGTTCAATAAATAAATCAATCAATCAAATGCTGCCTGGGTTGAAAATATACCAAAGCACTGTTCTGTACATAGAACTAAATGTTATTTGTAATTTGTCTTCATGCAGTGAAGGAGTCTGCGGCCTTCACAAGCCATGAGTCATGTGGAGCCTCACGTGCTCCAGACATGTGAGCATCAACAAAACAATTGGT